>JAVHNF010039455.1:4263-20441 GCA_034783455.1 Micropsitta finschii
CAGTGCCTGAAGAACTTAATGAACAGTCACATATTCAAACACATGACTTCGATTTAGACACATAAACTGTTCCCTTTAACTTCACAGTAGAGCTGCTTGCCTACTTAGACTTGCAATACCATACCGAATGATGGTCTTCAGGTTAATTTTTGAGGACAGATGTCATAACTACTGCATACTTTGCATTCTCAGACATTTTAACAGAAAAGTCATTTCCGTTTTGCTATAGTATCATCTTTCTACCTGAAGCACATTAGTGCCAGAAGGCTCCACCTGAAGTCTCCAAGCACTAGTACTAATACAGAATGATACTGCATCTGTTCCAACAAACAATCCAGTTAGACAGTACTAAGGTTAAGACATTAAACAGAAGGACAGAGCAAGCACAAAAGGATATGCTCAAGGCCAGCTGTAGGTCAATGGCAGAATTTAACTAAAGAGATATATGTCAAATTGAACTAGTCTTGCTTAACCTGACGGCCCAGAACTTCCCTTCACACCCTGGAAGAGGGATTTGCCTCTTCCAAAAGCAGTACTTCCTTTTACCAGACATCGGCTTAACCAAGAACTGGTTGGTCATGAGAATTTCTACAGGGTGCAACCTGTAAAACTGACTAGAGAAAATGTTTACATCCAATCTCATAGCAAACACTGGCAGTCTCAACATCGTAAAAGTATTTCTCTCTTTTTGCTTTGCCTTCAAAAAGGTATTGGTTTGAGAGGGAGTGTTATAATCAGTACAACAAATCACAAGGAATACACCCCTATGGCCCCTGTGCTCTTTATTGCTTTACAGCAACTCTGAGAACACACAGTCATACTAGAAAATAAAAACTGTATTATACAGCTTTGATAGGGGGAAAAAGTGGAAAGGCAGCACTCTGATTAATTTATGTACGGTAGTCAGACTATTTATTTAAACATAAAAAAAAATAAAATCAAATGCCATGTTTGGTTTTGTTTTTATTTTTGACAGAAAAGCATATCCCAGATTTCAAAATGCACATCATCTGTATGTTATGTATCTTTCAACCTGTTAAGTATTAAAAAAATAACTTCTGTGTTACAAAAATAACACTTCAGAGGAATTAACAAAGCAAATAAAATTACTTTATTTGTTGGGTTTTTTTTCCTTTCTTGATACTTTATGATACATACCAAAAGGAAGCACCTGTAAAAACCACACATACGGCTCAGGTCTGTAAGCAACCTCAACCATGAGAGGTAGGGCACCAGATGAGATTAGTGTGAAAACTTTTGCCTTGCAGATCATTGAGCATCTATGAAGTGAACAGTACAACAACTGTGCCAGTCACCTTCAGAATTTCAAATCTCTCTCATCAGGGAGAGCCAGAAAACTTTTTGCCAACGTTACCAGGAGTAATGCTGTCCAGAATGCAAATTCCTTAACATTAGCAAAATGATGGTGGAAAAAAGAGAAGAGAAAACAGCATCTCCTCAGAAGCAGCACAGAAACCTTCTGATTTATTCATAAGCGCTCACTGTAGCTATTTACCTTGAACTAATTATGCTCAGTTTTCCTTAAAACACTGAGAACCTGTCAGTTTATTAAAATTATCAGATCGACAACTGCAAAACACATTATAAAATGGGCAATTAAAGGCAATTTTTTTTCATAAGTTTACTACATAGCAAGACTCGGTCACTGTTAACAGATAGCTTTTAATTCAAACAAAACATTAAACTGTAGACTGAGTGTCTTATGATCACTACATCTGTTTTCAGTTTTGGCCCGTAAGAAAGCAATATACTGTGGCAAATACATTTCCCAAAGTTTTCAATTAGGTACCAGAGGCAGCAATTAGATTTTATTCCTTGGTTCCTTGGTGTTTATTTTCAGCACACCTCAAGTATGTCAAGGTCATGAAACAGGTAGTTGATTCAGTATTTCCAATAATCTAACATGTTCCAGGCCTGTATAAGTTTCTTGAGCTATCCCTTGGCATGGCAGGACCATGGATTTTAATCTTTTATTATAGGTCACAAGCTTGGGTTCCAGATCCCAAATTAACACAGAACAACTACAACTGCAAAAAAAAACCCCAAGAAACAAGACCAATAAAACTTTAGTTCATCTACTCCATTTGCTCCTCTACATTTAGCTCTCGGAGAACTGTTAAGTTCTCTGAGAACTTTAAGAAACACAAGGCATGAAGAACAGCCCATTCTTTTCATTATTGTTGCTCTTAGATACATTTATTTCAGTTTAAACCCACATATTAACACTAACAAACTTAAACAAAATAAACACTTGCACATTTACTAATGCTTTAAGTAAACTGCAAAGTCTGTTATAATCCAAAGTAAAATGAAAGAAGATAAATTGCTGGGTTCACTGAATAGTTTTTATGTATCTTACAAAACCATAAAACTATTAAAAAAATGCAGATCCATTAAATACAAGAGAAAAATCTGACTAAAATGAGATGGAGTATGCTATCGTTCTGCATAAAACATAAGAGTTTTGTAAACAGTTTTACATTATTTGGGTCAAATAGACCAACTGCTTTTCAAGGCATTCAATTAATTTCACAGTACCTCATTATTTATTAAATAATCACTGTAGCTTGGCACACTTCCAAATCAAGAAAAGGACAACATTTTGAAAGAAGTATCACAGCATAGGAAACCAGATTTTTGTCTTCTGTAAATTTCTCAATTTGAAAGCAGCCTGGTGTCATGTTAGACATCTAATGAAATAATTGCTTTCCAGATCATTATTTCTAATTTTTTAATTCAAGTACTCACATTTGCTCAAAGAAAAGCAAAGCCAGATGCCAACTAAAAAAAAAAAAACAAACCCAAACAAAAAACAAAAAACAACGAACTAAAACCAGACCATAGTAATTGCTGTATCACAGGACACTTACTGAACAACCAAGAATTATAATTGCTACAGTCTGGCAACAGTCTCTCTAATATCATGTGAAACAGCTGCCTGGAGAACTTGTCTATCAGTTCAGGAACCAGTATAGCATTTGAGAGGCAAATTTTACATCACATGTTCAAAGAAGCAGCCTAAAACAATGTTGTTCTTTGGTACTATATTTTTTGGAAAAGAAATACAGTTAAGAGCCTGAAGTTAAAAGTAACGAAGTTCAGAATGACCCATAATGAGATGGTAGCCTCTTTCACTGAAGTTCTATTGCTAAGAGCAAGGAAAGGCATTTCCACTGTAGTCTCTCCAAGCCTTCAGCAAATGTTTCCCATACCACTCTAGAAACCTGGTGGGAAAATACTTGTAATTTAGAGCTATATTGAACAGCAACAGGTTAAAAAAACAAGAAGCTATTTTAACCAAAAAAGAAATAAGACCAAAAAAAAGGAAAAAGGAAAAAAGTATGACATGGTTACTACGTTCACTGAGAACTTCAATGCTGCCTGTAAGAACTAAATCAAGACTGACGTTATGTGTAATGCACAGCAGCACCTTAACCATGTATTTCCTGATTTTAAATCTGTGGCCTTATTTCTTGTGACATTATTACTGTCTTACATGCATAAAGGGAATTTTTGATAAAACATTGCCTATTTTAAAGTTTAGGGGTTTGGTGGTTTAGGGTTTTGTTACTCTAGAAGGATGAATGAGGAACAGAAGATATTAATATAGAAGTAAGTTCTCTCTTCAAAAATATTTTAGGTAAATGAACATTATTTTGACTGGAGAATCAAGTATTCACCATTAACTAATCAGGAAAAGAAGGAACTGAAAAAATCTACAGCAATCCATTTCCTTGTAGGCGTGTCTCATGCCCTAAGCGCAACACTCACAGCCACCTGACTCTTGCTCACAACTGCTTGCATTTATGGTATAGACTCATTCAGTTGGAAGAATCTTTTCCTTTTTGAGGCCACATGTGCCCCACATCTCACTCACCTGACACCCCTATCCATCAGACACAGGTAATCTCAGAGCAGGAGAAAAGTTATGATTTTCTAGCCAAATGTCTTCAAAAACCAAAGAAGGGGATATATGGCACAAAACAGTCCATCGAGTTCCATATACCTGTAGTATCTCACACCTTTGGTCAGAAAGGATCAAAATAGTTGGCTAAATACATCTGTTTGATGCATTTGACTTTGCTGGATCTGCACAACAGTTTTCTAGAGGGGAAGACTACAGAACAGGTCATAACAAGACCACAGCCTGGGACTCCTACTTTTCTTCATGCTGGAACTGAAACTTTGGGCCACAAAACTATTTTGCAAAATACTGCACAAACACAAACCAAAAACATACATAGACAGCTGTCCTCACTTCCTCCTGGCTTTGCTCTATTCCTTCCGGCTTGCTTATGTGTCTTTCTGAAGGAGATGGAAGTACTAACAACTGTATGAATTCTATTTTGTATACCTTTTGGGGATAACTGCTTATCTGCCACAGTAATGCAAACTACCCACATTCCTCCAGACGAAGCATAGAACTATCTGTTTACAACATCTGTCCAATGCAAAAGGCAACAGCTTTATACAGTGTAGGCTCAGACTGTAAACTGTTATTTTTGGGTGGGGATGGGTGGAGGGAAGTTAGCAATAGCTAGCAACAAGAAGCATCTTTTTTATACACATAGATATACACACACAAAGATGTCTTTTTTTAAGATATGTGTGAATTCTTTTCCGGTACAATGTAGAAAACAAATAAACAAGATATTATCACAAGGCAAACAGAGTATCACACTATGTGCAAAATACACAACAGTGTCAGCAGAGGATAAGAAAACAAGTACTAACTTTTAATTAACATTTTAACATTTTGTCCCTTTTTTTTCTGGGGAGGAAATTTTTAAAGCTGTATCTCCACAGACTGAGAATCTTTTCCTTTAGAATTCTCTTATGCACTTCTCTCATTTTACGTGTTTCTATATAGCTTCTTTCCTAAGGATAAAGCCAATGAGTGCCCAAACGGAGAGCTGTCAACATGTAGAACGTAATTAGATCACTGGCTCTTTAAAATATTTCGACAGTATCATGCTCCTAAGGCTCATTTAATTCATTTCTACCATAACTGAGAAACATTCCTTCCGAAGCAGGAAAACACCACATCCCTCACTAACCCAGCACAGAAAAATACTGGTCTGGCCACACCTCATAGGACCTTTTTTTTTTAAAAAAAAAACAAGGTGGTCATTTTATAGTGACAACTCCAAAACAGTAATGGTGAAAGTGATCCGTTAAATACACTGCCGTACTAAAAAAAGATGTATTTCATAACACGCATTTCTAAAGTGGCCTTGCCTCTTCAGTTTTCGGCACTTACCTTGGTTGACTTGTCAGCACTATGTTCTCGTTTTCCTACGTGGTTCCCCATGATGGATCACCAGAACTTAAAATTCTGAAAAGATAAAACCAATACAGCATTTTTGAAGCCAATACATTTGTGCTGAAATACAAATTATTTTTTCATCTGACACAGAACAAAGAGACTGTTCCCATAAAATAAGCATTTTTACAGTCCAAGGTAAGAGCTATGAAAGATCCTAAGAGAAAAAAAAAAAAAAAAAGAAAAAAAAGAAAGCCTATCTGGTCTATTTTGCAAATCTAAACAATACCAGAAAGCTTTCCTTCTTAGAAAACAAAACAAAAAAAGCCCCACATACACAGAGCAGGAAAATTAAAGCATTTATTGTGAAATCTGCACATAAACCAAGACCAGATTAGACATTAGGTAGAGGCCATGTCTTTTGATATTACGTTTATAATAACAAAACAGTGTAATATGTATCAAATGATCTGTAACTATGAACTCCCATAAAAGATCAAATTCTTTCACATTTGCCATTATATAAACAGCAGTTACTGCAAGAAAGCACCACACTAAACTGCTAACAATTTGCTGTGGAGGTGAGAATGGATATGTTCCTTACAGCCCACACTTTTCCTGACAAGTAAGAAAGGAATGCCAGCTCTTTCTTTGAATTTTCTGGCTCATCCTGTTGTAGCTCAGCCTTAACAGAGTTTATGTAGGTTAAACTGCAACACTTGAATTTCAGCTTTTTATAGTGCATGTGTGGTTCCTCTACATACTTCTTCTCATAGAAGCATGTGTTTGTAGAGGTTCTTATATACCACTGCTACTTTCAGCTGACCTGAATGCAGTGCAAGGCCACATTTGAAGTCCTGAAACTTAAAACTCTACGCAGAAGATGAAACTCAAGTGGACTTTTTCCTCTCAGAATTCTGAACTGAACTTTCAGTAATAAAGTTCAGTTTCTTCTGCTAACAGTAACACTTCATTATTCTGCAATAAGCATAGCTATATACCATAGCTATAAACCTTATCATCAGAAATCCTGGCACAGGGCTCTCACTATCAGAGGGTTGTTATTTCCAGTGTAATCTTATGAAAAGGCTTGGGACAAAAGGACAACGAGGCCCTTTGCTATAACAGAAAATACATGAAGTAAAACAACAGGCTATTAACCAGTTACACTCTGTAGAACATACAAGTACAGTTATAACCCCTGCTATAAACACTGATCTGCGTACCAGAGCACTCTAAAGAGAGAAACTTTGATTACTTCCAACTTTCCATCACAGAGCATGTACTTTAGCAACAGCAATCTTGTCCTGTATCCTGCCACATTGGAAGAGATGGATATATTTATTTCCCCCTCCTGTGTTGATAAATTTTCATATTAGTTAGGTTCTGCAGTGCTCATTTGACTATTTAATGAATTCCATTTGCTCAAAAATCAAAATGCCACATATTGCTGTGTCTGATTAAATAATTCCTCACAAATACCCACTTCAAAGGTCTCACAAAGGAAAAATTATAGAACATCCAAACTCAGTAAATGCAGTCAAGGTAGAGTTTATTAGCAAATTCGAAACTGATTTTTAGTTTTAAACAGCACTATGTATTCCATAAAACATTAAAAGAAAAAGCCCTAAGCCTTTTAAATTGTGAAACCAGCAGAACCAATTCACATTTTTTGTGAAATAATGAACATTTTCAAGGAAAAATACAAAAATTCATGTACACTGAGTTTCAGAGCTGAACTATCTCAGACTGGCCTTTACCCTACAAGTTAAGAGCAGCAGCTCACTGTTGTCACTTACTTCACAACATAAGCAAAATATAGTGGAATACAAAACTGTAAGAAATGTCTGCAGTGGAAAGGCATAATGTTCCAAGTGTTAATCTTCCAGTCCTTTACCAAAAGATTAACTGAACTTGATCTGCAATACACACATGTTTAAGTAAACATTATGGAGTCAAAATAGCACTTGCAAACCAGAACTCTGATCAGCATCCTCCTGCCTCCCCTTAGTCTCCCTGGCGTCTTTGGAGTAATGCTCCAGAAATGACCACCCTGTCCCATGAAACACTGAGCACTGCAGAGTCCTAGTCCTGCAATGCCAAGTTAGAAAAGGATGGCACATGCAGACGAGCTGTACTGTGAAACTAAGCCAGATAGATATTTAAAAATCATTTATTGGCCAGCGAAAACAAAAGCAACAAAAACGTCCATGCTGCCACACCACAGGTGCTTGAAAATGATAAGGTCAGTTTTCTGCTCAAAAGCCTGCACAAAGCAAGAAAACAGAACAAAAATCAAACAAATGCAGAAGTGTAGGAAACAGCTCATCAATGCACTCTCTGATTCCCATGTGCATAATTCCTTTAGCAAGATGCTAAAAATTACACACAGAAAGGAATGAAAGAGAAAAACAAAAAGGCTTGGAGAAACGAAAATGCATAGTGCAATTAGAAGTTTGGGAGTGTGTTTCCAGAGTACACCTACATCTGGATTGAGTGTCACATTTCTCTATAGGCACAGACTTAAACTCTGAAAACTCACAACATTAGTTAAGTTTGTAAATTTGCACTTCTGCTTCCTTTATTGTTTTGAATGTGCCAGAGGGACAGCATGTGGTCTAAATTCACGTGATCAACCCCTTCTTATTCTCACCCAACATCCAGAAATTAATACAATTAGATTTTACTTCATCCTTTTTATGCATAAAAGAATGCAGATGTTTAAATTCAAGATAAGTTAGCTAAACGAATTTATAGCAACACCTAACGTAGAGAAAAGGCTACTTTTTAGCCAAAAGGCTAAAGCAACCAGACAGGTAGCAAGAGTATCCTAGAAGTTACAGAATTCTTCATGCTACCTATTAAATGGAGAAAACTCTTCAGTAATCCTCTGGGGAAAAAAAAAGGCTTCCAAAAAATCTGACATGAATTAGGAAAGGAAATATGTAGTTCCAACTGTTCTGTAGTTATCTGATCAGGAAGCAAAACCATACACACATACACACCTTGTAAACGTGAAAATCATTTACAGCAACAAAAAGACCTAATTTTTTAATTCAGCCTCAAGCAGAAGTCTGCTTTACTTGGTTAAAAACTGAGTACATCAGTAATTTTCCCTTCAGGATACAAGTACACCCTGAAGCATTAAGACTTGAACACTGATTTTGGTTCTTACTGTCGGGAGGAGACCACACTGCACAGTTTCTACCTGTGACAATCTTTATGCAATGAGTTGAGTCACTGATTTCAACGGGATTACTCATTCTACGATCTTTGTAGGAACTTGCAGCTAATTACTCAAAAAAATCAGAGCTGGAACAAGATTTGTGTTTTCTTTTTAGTCACCTTCATAACGCACAGGTTGCCAGACTAAGCAGCTCTATAGAAAGGAAAGAAGCAGCTTCCTGCACTTACTAACAAATGTCCGTCAGCTGATCAACATTCTTGTTTGCAGAGGAATCTGTACATGCTTTAGCACTGATAAACAGACGCAGGACAGTCATGAAGCTCCAGAACAATGCAAAACCAGAAGTCCTGTGGAAATGCAGTAACCTTCTTTGAATCTACCATGAATCACATCTAACAAGAAGCTGCCAAAATAGGCCTGAGCACAAGACTGAGTTTATGACTGCAACAGCATTTGCCCGAAACCTTCCTGGTGGAACCCTGCAAGTTTCGTAATTCCTGTGAAAGATTTTGCATGAGTTTGAGTCACAGAATGAGAGGGGACACTGCAGGTCTGCAGCAATCAGAGTACATCACCAGCTCCCCTATAAAACTCCCCATCGAGCCTGTGTGTTTCAGCATATTAAAACAGAGGCTCAGGAAAAAACAGGCCATGTGAGCAAACTGGTTTAATATGACTGAAAGTTCACAACATTTCAGCTACCGAACAAGTCTTTTGGGTACAGTGAGTGAATTACAGCAGGAAGCCATAAATTGTTGCTGCAGACACTGCCAGCAGAGTCACCCAGCCACCTCAGCACTATGCCACAACCACGTACTGAGCTGAATCAGCTCTGCTGCCAAGACCTAGGCACTTCCCCATCCATGACTGATACAAAAATAACTCCAGCTATCCAGCCTGCCTCCAGTAATTCCAAAACCAGCCCTGGGATTTTGCCTGGGGTAATAAAATAAAGTGTCTCCTCCCATCAATTTACCTTCTTACGGAGTCACTCTAACAGGTAACCTAATGGAAGCCTGCACCAAGCCGCTTTCCTGCTCTCCTCATGATAGGAAGCCATATTCCACCTAGCAACAGCTACAGAAATGCAACTGACTTACCCAAAAAAGAAACTTCTCCTCCCTCTCTGCCAAGTACAAAATAAAAAAGAAAAATGAAACAAATACAAAAAATGATATGAAAACTCATGTATGAATCCTGTACGTCACATACCTATAAAAATACACATATGTTGGAATCACATAACTTATTTCTCTTTATCTGAACAGTTTATTAAAAGGAGGGGCCTATGTATCACATATCATCATACCGCATTGTTTTAGCCCATTCTAGTCTGCCTATTAAAATTAAATGGGTATTTGTAGTTAAGAAGAGGTTCTAATGATCTATACACATACACTGCCTGATAAAGAACTTCAAGTTATGATTTAGAATTTTCACTGAAAGGCAGAAAAATTTTTCTCTAAACTTTCTGCATGTACCAAGAAATGCAATGGTATCACTTTCTGTAGGCTATGCTGTTTAGTGTAAAATAGCATTTTCTTACTCATGGGAACCTGAGAAAAGTTCACTCCTTGTGATCATCAGACTCCCTTTAGAACATTCTTTCCCTGTAATATCTCATAGAACATTTTAGGTTTTGTATATACTAAATACAAATTACAAACTTCAGTTCAGGAGCTCATTTACAGTGACAGGTCACCACTGTAATTCAAGAGTTACAAGAGGCTATAAGCCAATGTATCTGGAGCACCTTTACTGAACATTAATGGTTACTTCATATTAAACTACATAAACTACTAAATGTAAATCACAGGATGCTGCAAATGGACTGTTAAATATGATCCTTGAAGAGTAATTTAGTTACATAAAATAAGGGTTCAATCTTACGTCTTCCCACACGCTTAACTATGACTCAACAGAACTACCCATAATAATAAAGGTATGCAAGTACTTACATATTTACAAGTATCAGAACATAATTATTACCTTGTCTAGGAATACGTATTCACCACAGACTGATGTTGTCAGATAATAGCGCAGAGCTACAACTCTAGATACGTTTAGCAAGTGCTCCTTGCCTTACTCATGCAGGGGAAGGGTAACCATAGAATATAAAAATATCCGAGGCATTTACTTAAAAAATCCTGCTAAATAAGTGACTATTCTCATCCAAGTAGATATTACACTTTACTTACTATATCCAGATCTTATTAGACAAAATAAAGAAGTGTAATTACTTTTAGGAAATGTGCAAGATCTCTCTGATTTCGATAGCCCTCTAATGTATACTGTTAATTACAAACCCAGCAAAACAACATGCAAAAGATATCTTCTTCTACTGTCAGGTCCAGGTTACGTAGCTTCCTGGGAAGCAACCAACATAGCACTGGCTGCCAGCTAGATGGAAACCTTTTGAGTGGGAATTTTCAGGCGCTCCTTCATCCCTCTTTCAAAACAAATCGAGACACTCAGTATGCCTCATCTATCCCTTTGGAATTCCCTCACCATGGTAACCTAGTACTCCAGTGCACCAAGAAAGAAAACTTCCAGCAGGCACAGGTGACTGTGACCTGCAGCTAATTCCATCAGCAGCCAGAGTCTGCTGCTTCAGACTCAGATGTGAGCAACCACATAACAGAAATAACCTGCTCCACAGGCAAACTTCTTTCTAGGAATCCTACCCTCTTAATTCAAGTGTTAAATTATTTCATAAAATATAGTGCCTTATATCCCTTACAAGTTTCACTGTTATTTAATGAAGATTGTTTTTCATTATTTGTGAAGGTGTGCAATCCTTGCTAGATCAAACCTTATTTCACTTTTGACTTGCACAACGATATTTCTCTGAGGAACTCTTCCTGAAAGAAAAATACATTATTCCAGGCACATTTCTGTCATGAATTATCAAAACCAGTATTTCAGTGCTTGACCATAATATTTAAATGAGAGAAGTCACCAGGAGCTTAGTGCCAAAAGGTGTATTTAATCTTGCTTTTACAGTGCCTTGCATATGACAGTCCTGCTCTTTCTGGCTTATTAAGACATTAATTTCCAAGCTTACAGACAACTGTACGTGCCTTAACACCACCCCTTGGGGTGACAGGCCAAGTTCTGCAATGCTGTTTATCTGAGAAAGTACTCCCCAGTGTATTGAGCACAGTTGCTCAATAACTGACACACTCCTCACATATTATTGCAAAGGACACCAAAATTATTTTTTTTTCACTACAATTTTGTGCAAACAGTACAACACCGAAGGGCTACACCACTGAGATAAAATGTACTCTGAGAAAGAATGCTTTGCAAGGCAAGCTATTTCCTAAAATTGCCATAGGGTAAGCATAACAGACAGGACCCAATGTTTAACATCTTTTCTGACTGCTTTGATCACAACTGTCCTCTACTGATTGACAAAAAGAAGGATATTGTATGCTATTTTTTGAAAAGCACATGATTTTCATGAATCTCACCTCGGTATAGTTAAGGATATTTCAAACTTGATTACAGACAACAGTGTAAAAAAATATATTGAAATTGTTACACCACATATATTATTTTCTGCAGTTTACGTTTTTCGTCTTTCTTCCTTCAACCCACTCCATTCTCTTTGCTGTAACACCATCAATCTCATCCACCCATTAAGATTCAATTTTAAAACAAATTGTCTTAATAGGGCTTTTCACCTTCCCTTCATGAAGGGAAAAATGCTCACATAACATCACTTAGCACACTGATAGCTATACTCTGTCAGTCATTATAAACAAATTTAAATAGCATTAGCTACATGTTTACTATCTGTCTTCAAAACACTGTTAGTGGAGTCCTGGGAACTGTATGTCAATCCATCTGCAGGGTCATAAGGAAATTCCCTTAATCACCTCCACTTTAAAAGAGAGGACAGTGCATCTGATAGGCACCAGCTCAAAGACCTGGACAGGATCAAAGACAGGATCCCAGCTCATCCACATTACACCTGCTGGCTGCTACACTTTTACTACAGCACCTGCACCTCAGGGGCTTGACAAAACACCGATCTCCTCACTGTCCTCCATGCCTGTGCCAAGATATATATGTCTCACAGCTATTCCCTGTCCAGAGTACAGCACACATGCCTAACACACGCATCCCTTCAACGTATACCAAAAAGGAAACATTGCCCTCCTATGAAATGAATATTAATTTGGCTATTTTTATCTCAGTCATTAATATCAATGGGCTCATTTAATTTGCTACATAGTGCCTTTTATACACACCACCACAACAAAACAGGCTGATTTCCCCTCCACCCACACCCACACACTGGAGAACTGCTTAGGTCTGCATGGCATACAAAACCTAGGACCAAGGACCAATTTTTCCCAACCCTCTAAAAAGGATCAGACACATAATCATGGCTGATTTTTTTCCAGCCCCTGTGTGCTCCAGAGACAAAGTAATTTGACACTGACATTGCATAAACTCTCTAAGAAAAAAAAAAAAAAAGGAAAAAGAGAAAGCTGTAGAGAGAATGGCTAAGAACAGAAACACAACATAACTTCATTCTATAAATTGTAAAGATATGCAGTAGACTCTTATGACCATCACTTTCCACTATCATTGCTTCTAAAGTAACCTATTTCCTTTAGCAGTACACCTCTGCAGCTCTGCACCTCTTGGCCTCAATGAGTCAACAACTAGAAGGTATACACTTGTTCTGAATGCTAAAATATTTGTTAAAAAGATAAACCAGCATACAAGAATATACGAGTGCAGTATTAACCAATAAAATGAAAAAAGAATGAAATCCAAATTCAAATCACAGAAAATTTCAGGCCAAAGTAATAATCTTACCAGTACCAGCAAGGAAAAAGCACAACACAACCAAGACACTGTATAGACAAGTATTATTTGTTACTTGGAGATATTCAGCTTTTGAGATTAAGGTACTCTGAAATCAGACAAGACCTAACACCTGTTTTCCCATAAAAATATACCATGAGAACAAAAACAACATATATTTAAAGACTCACGTTTTTTCCTGTTCTCAGCTTAGAAAAACAAGTTTTCTCAAAATGGTGAACGGTATTTTCTCTCTTTTAAAGTGAGGTAGGCCACCTAGGCTTCCCAGTGAACAGATCCTCTTTGATGATCACTGTTTCATTAACACACTGTAGAGACTGATGACAAAATGCACACCTGCAGCTCTAAAAGCATATGAATCAAAGGCACTGTATGCTGGCTCTTATCTTCTCATATTCAACTGACTGACAGATGGGACAAGAAGATGATTCACCCTCTCCAGACACCGTTAACTTCACTGTGAGAAAACACTGAACCGCTAAATCCTTCTCAATTAGATACCTCAATTAAAATTTATTAAGTAAATAAATAAAAGGGAAAAAGCCTCTCTTTCTGCCCTTTCCCCCTCTCTGTTCTGACTTCATATACAATCTACCTATATTGGAAAAGAATCAACCAAGAGATGGATTTCCTGTACATGCTCCTTTGTTACACTGAGATAAACACTGATATTACAAAAAAGATGCAACTTTCACTGTACTCCAAGTTGACGCCCTCTTGGCTCAAACTAGTATTGTGAAATCATGTCCCTTGCCACAAACACACTGCCAAGGAAACACAACTCCAATCATCCTTTTCTGACATGAAAAAAAATGCATCCTTAACTATATACTTACATTTCTCACTTTTTGTGCATTATGTTTCTCATTTCTTTCTTCCTTTTCTTTTATTACTTTGATTTCCTGAGGGTTCATGCATGAGAATATGTTCTAAAAGTAATTTCCAAAGTAATCTGATGGAGACTTAGTCCTTGGTTTTTTCATTTGTGAGTCTGCTTAAGACATATAACAAGGTTCAAGGTTCATGTGACAGCTTCCCAGCGGGTTACTATTATCTGCAGCCCACTAGAACAAACACAAACAATACAGTTCTATGGCTTGAAATGGTTTTCCTATGTAAGTTGCAAGTGAGACCTCATCAAACTTAAGGACTTGTAAATTCCTCTGCTTCTAAATCAATAAATAAATTTTAAGACCAAAGTGATTTACAAAGCAGTAGAGAAGTATTTTTTCTGTGCTTGTGAATGCTTACATGGGAACACAGATATTATCATATCCATTTGGGATTTTCTCTGGAAATGATACAATGGTTTGCTTTCCCTTCCGAACAGAGAATGCAAAATTACTTTTTGCTAAGGATAACTGTGTGCCTGATTAACAAACAAATAAATCTATCTCCTTTTCAAACTGAATTTTAATCCAGGCATTTGGGGCTTTAGTTGTTTATGTCAGAGGCTCAGCACCTTACAGTCACTAAGCTGTGAGTTGCTGCACTTGGAATTTTAAATAGTTAATGAGTAACAGCAGCAACTCTGGAACTGAAATCTGCATGAGAAACCACCTAAGTCTTTACATCATCCCGATATAATTATTGCACTTTTATGCTTCTTCAAATATGCTTTCAAGTACTCATGCCTCATACCTAGAATTCCCTTATTTTACCTAATTCTTAAATTTCGTGTACTAATGTTGCTTTCCAACCCTTTACCCAGGCGATGTACAAAGACAGCACAGAAATAGTCACTACCAAATTACTATTGAAGAGGAGAACGACAGACACAGGGCAAAATTTCTATTTGAACATGAGAATGTATGAAGTGTACAAAATTATTCCCCCTTCTTCATGAAAAAGAAAACATACTGCTTATTTCATGTTAAAAGGAAGACAAAAAGACCGTGACATGCCAAACACTCATTTCTTCAGCATAGCTTTCCAATACAGATCACTATTTACATCAAATTCAGCGCACTAAAAAATAAAAAGATAACAAAATCTGGCACGACATCAAAACAATGGCATAAGAAAATGTGTTTTAGTAAGGAAATTAGCAGTGTATTTGCTTTCAAAGATGCTTACAAAAATATACCTCAAATCCACTATATGATTCAAAGTTAAGAAGCTTATATATAATATTCATAGCTCCCGTTACAAGAATGTCTTGTTCTTGAACAAGCTGCACTTGTAAACTATTCTACTTTGTTAACTGAACGTTTTAAAAAGAAGAAAATATTTCAAATACCACTGTTACATCTTGACAGGCTCCACAGCCTTCAAGCAAAAGAATCAAGCAGGGGGGTCTCATTCCAGACAGTATGCAAAGACAACAAAGACGTTACTTCCCTAAAGGTCTTGCAACAGAAGTATACAAAACACAAGAGTAGGAGGTAAACCTTTCTCCCATATTAGAGATACAGAACAGAGGCAGAGATAAGGGCATTACATGAAAAATTACTTACAATCCACTTGAACAGCTTAGGGGGACATTAGAAACTTAAATCCAGATCTGTAATTCCAAAACCTCATTCTCAGCTACTACATAATGCTGGGGCTTGTAATCACAACAGATACGTCCTTTCTTATTTTCCAAGTGCTTCATAGACTTCAAGTTCTGCAATCAGTCATAAGAAAACAACACTCCGGCCACGATGACACGGCCAAGCAGTTTCACGTGATTTTACACCAGAATCCCATCAATGTACAATGAGTTTATTTCTCTGCCATCCTAGGTCTTAATTCAGCAGACTTTGTCTCAGACCCTGAAAATGCTGTTTGGCTCATGCTTATCACAAGACAGAGTGGAAACCACCGTAATACCCCCCTCCCTGTCTTTCTGTCTTTACAACAGCTATAGCAGGAGGTCACCCA
>JAVHNF010039481.1:0-10174 GCA_034783455.1 Micropsitta finschii
AGAAGTGCTGAGGATCTTGGTAGTTCTCTACTGTGTCCTAGGAATGAATTTGTCAGTTGGATATGAGGCATAAATTTTGTGTATGTTGTTTTCATGTTTTGAAAAAAAGTTTTGGGGTTTGCATGTGGAGTCGCCATAGAAGTTAAATTTGTAATGCCCCCTAAGTGATGTTCCTTAATGTGTGTAGATTTTCTAAACTCAAATTCACTATTTGCTTCTAATGCAGAAAAAGTTTCCCTATCAGCATAGCCTTCTATCATTTCCAGGTAAAAGTTTTCAGGTGAGGGTGAGGAGTCTAGCATATCTAGCTTACTTTTTTGGAATGATGGTTTCTGCTCTGCAGCTGATATAGATAAGCTAGAAAAAGAATGTCTGTCTTGAATGTCAGAGGTGATATAATGATGAAATAAGGTCTCACTCCACCAACTCGCAGGATCCGAGATGTTGCTTGTATGCTTGAAATCGGTTGTGCCGCTGTTGGAGGATGAAATCCATGGAGTTTCTTCTTTGTGTTCATAAGCAGTGCTGCTGCTGCTAACAGGAGAGTGGAACACTGACTCAGAGTCAGAATGATCCAGCCCATCTGCCAAAGTCTGTGCTAGCTCTGCATTAGGACTTCTGCTTTGACGAAGAGGAACTGCTGCATTCACAAAAGGCTCTGTAACAGCATCCGATGCATCAGAAGTGCCATGAAATGAACTTCTAGAATAATTCAAAATATTTTCATTTGGTAACTGATTCATCACAGTATTATCTAGGTTGATTTTTTCTGTAATAGCAGCCAAGGTATCATTGCCAGTCTCCTTAGAAGTGGCTGATGTGGACATAGTTAGAAGAAAGTCGTACATAGTTTTTCTCTCTGGGTTCTCATCTGCTGAGTTTTTACTGAAACGGAGAGGCCTTCGTTTCACTGGCCAAATAATTGGGGTTGAGATAATTCCTATGGTTTTGACACCTTCTATCTTAGACTCTTGGTGCCTCTGTGGTCGTATATGGGAGGATTCAGGTGAATTTCTCTTCATTCTGAAGACAACTGTAGCAGGAAGTCTGAATTCCTGCAGGTCTGTGTGTAGCAAGCCACATAGTTAAGGGATTAAAGAAAATATATGCAACTTAACTGTCTGTTCTTGGCTGTCTGCTCTTGGTCTAAAAATCAATTTAACAAGACTGAAAAATGACTCCAGCCAGCTGAGTGAAAGTTTAATTTGCTTCTACTGTAAATGAATTTGGGTTATTTTTCTTATTCTTTCTACTTTCTCTTGGGAGTTTCAAAGCCAAAGAAAGGATTTAATTGTTCAGTTTTTATTCATACTAACATTAAGAAGGCTTTCCCTCTGTAGTTACAAAAATCAGTTAAATGCTTAAAACAAACATAGAGTGAATGGCTCCACAAAAGAAAAATGAACTATTTGGAAGAAATTTTCAGTATCTGCTTCTTACTTCTACAGTTTAATAATTCTGAACAGGCTGAATGCAGATAAATTCTTTCACACCGTCTACTGTACTGCCTGATTGCCAATGCACAACAAATGATCTGCCAAGAGCAAAAATACTCCAGGAATTTTAAAACCTACAGTAACAACTGATGCATTTGGGGATAAAACCGAAACCAAACCAAAACGAAAAAAGAGCCCAGCCCCAAATGAAAACAAACCACAAAAAAAACCCCACATATTCTAATTTATTTCTGTGGAGCACACTGAAAAAAATAAATCTTAAAAAAATTTCTTTTAGCCTCAGATAAAAATTGCACAAATCTACCTCTGTGTTGTTAATAATGTTTAACAACTATCTTTAACAAACTAATAAATATTTTAGCTGCACCTCACAAAATGATGCTCAGTCTCTAGGAGACAGTGATATCATAGAATTTGAGAAAACCTCAAAAGAAATCTCAGGTTTTTTCCTGTGCTAATAATAGGTTCATTTACTACCTTATTTTTTCCCTTAATCTTTCTAAATGAAAAGTAAATGATATCTGATACTGTCAACATTTTCCCTAGTAAAGTCTAATCCAGCTCTTCTTGAAGTCAGTGGAAAGATTCCTGTTGACTCAGTGGAAGTGGCTTTGCTCCATAGGAATGATTCCACTTGGCTCCTGTGACTGATTAGTGAGGAACAATCTCAGTATACTACAACCCTGGCTGCATAAGCAGAAGCTACACAATGACTCATAATCTGTAGCCTTAAAAAATTTCAATGGCATGGTCCTTTCCAGATCCTCTTTAAAAATCCCTCTCTCTTCCCTCATTCTTTACACGGGTAAATACAATGGGTGACACATTCATACAAGTGTCAGGTAAACATGATACAAACAAACACAGAGTTTGGTTCTGTTCTCATTTACACCATTCTTACATGGCTCAGTGAAGTTACTCCTGATTTATTTCAGTGTAAATGAGATCAAAACTGAGGCATGACCCTTGACATTAAGACACTATGAAAAACACACCTTAAATACAATAATTTTGCTCTAGACACAGCACAAGGAAAAATGTAACACAGGATTTCTTACCATTGTTTGGCTTATCGTTTCTATTAGTATCAGGCATGTTAGTGGTGACAGTGGGTGGTGTAGGAGTAGTAGCATTTACAGTAGCTGGTAATAAAGATGAGAGAGAGAGGTGAACTTGAATGAAATATGAATGTTAATAAGGTAAGACAAAATGGGAACAACACATGACAATGTAAAATGAAAACATCTACACACAATGCCATATTTTAAAATAAACATCTTTTTTTTTCTTGCAGAAAGTGATAAATGGATATGAACGGAGGTCCCAATCCTGCAATCTTCACTTTCACTGACTTCTGTGGGAGTTTGCAAGTGTAAGATTTGCAAGATCAGTCCTGCTGCTTTCATAAACTCAAAATCCTCTTATAAGAGCTTCAGATCCAAACAACTGTGCAAAGACCAGAAAACAGATCTAAGATGCATGAACGCACAGTATTTCTTGTGAAAAGAATAACTGTCCCTGCTCAGGGCCTGAAGACGACAAACAAATTTGAAACTAAAACACCCAAGTAAGAATCCAATTATCACCACTGAACTCATTCACTAAAGAGAACTGAAATCACATTTGGTATAATTGGAATGGACTACATATTTTGAAAGCTTTCATGTAGGATCTTGGCTGTATTTTTCCCACTGTCACTAACAGGAGTCACCCCACACAGCCCTGGGAAATATTTCCCAGGAGAACCAGCTAGAACACTTCTCAAAATCAAACTGCATATTTCCCTCCAGTAGTGGACTGGGAAGATAAACATGCTAAAGGAATTCAAAGATCATACCACTACATTTTCAAGTAACAGTTTTGAAAATAATTTTATTTTTTCTAGTAACTCCCCGGGAATGCAAATCCACTCACAGACAGATTTCTTTTTTCCTGAAAGCTTTTTAAAATCTGAAGGTTAGTGCAGTAGAATCTCAGCGTTATGTTGCTTTTGCAGGTTTTGACCTAGAACCAACCTTAAAAGGTTAAGCAATTGTATTTTAGGCAAGAAATTGCACTTATGTGGTTGTTTTAGCTAACCTTTTGAGTCTGAAAGTCATAAACTCAGGTCTCAGCTTAGGGAGCAGGTTCATGCTCAAGTTTCAGTGAAACAAGAAGCTTAGGGCAAGAGAAGGAAGAGTTGAACACTCCAGTAAACAGGTTCTAACTGGGAATGTGAATATATAAAGTGACACCCCATAATATAAAAAAACTTTTTCTTCCATGAAACTTCAGGGCTATATTGTCTGAGAAACAAGTTATAAGGATTCTTCCTGACTGCATCTTCCAGCCAACACCATTAAAGGAGGCATGTTCCAATGAATGAAAATATTTGCTAATCACAATGGAGAAAACGGGTCTTTTATCAGACCATAGCTAATGCAATCTGGCATCCACAAACTTTGTTACTGGTGAAATTGCATAACACACAACAAACAAAAAAGGAATCCAAACTGGCCTCTCAGTTTAAAATAAGCCTGCATTGCTGACAGAAATAGACATTTTTTCATTATTTTCATTCTTATGACAATAATGACGATGGTGATGACAATGGCAAATCTGATCTGTCACTTCCGAAGTGACAAACACAGAACACCAGTGACACTTCAGCAAATGCTTTTCAGAAGAAAAAGAAGAGTATTACCTTAGTGAAAGGACTCAGTCTTTATTGAAGATGTGATGGTCTAAGAAGTTAAGAGAGGCAAGTTTGAAAAGTAGCATCTTTTACTAGAGGCAACATCTTCTACTAAACAAGTTAATAAAGCTGAAAAAAAGGATGAGGCTTTTAGAAAAGCAGGCTTGTTTTGCTGAAAGTGTGTCCATTTCCTCAGTCATATTGACTGACCTAACGTCCTTTTACACCTTGCCATTTTGATAGAGGAAAATGCTCAGAGTTCTTCCAAGAGAATACAAGAAGTTCTTTATATGATGGCTATATTACCTTTTACATATAAAAGACCAATATTGATAATTGTTGCTGTCACATTTACCTAAGGTATTCAGGTATCATTATTTAGATCGTATTGTGCTTTGTTAATGTGACACCTGAAAATTACTGTTTGCAATCTGGTTATGGACATAACTGCAGTTCACTTTCCCTGTGGAGGCCAGTACAACACGCTCTAAGAACATGATAAATTTACCTCGGGAAAATCTGGAAGTACACTGAAGACTGACATAGATCTCTTACTGGCTTCCTAATGAGAGTGCATCTTCTTTTGTATTGTTAAGCTCAAACTGATTTACTTCTAAATGTCATTTGGAAAGACTCCTGAGGCTTCCTCCTCTCCTTTTATATTTATTCTCTGCTATATCCTTCCTTCACCATTCAGCTTGAAAAGGATTACAGAGCTAGACATTATTTTTGGTGCAGCTGCTGCTGTGACTGAAGTTTAACATAGCATGACACCTCATTAGCAGGTCCCTGTTCATGAAGGTATCCTGGAAATGAGCTGATGTTGGTCACATTGAGCGTTTTTATACAACTTTCACCTCTAAGCAGAGCAGAGGAATTAAATGTCTCTCCATGTTCAATGATTCACTTGGCATGGAAATCTCCAGACTTCACCTATTCTTTGCATTCAACTGAGCTGACCTTAAAACCACATAATATATTCTTATATGTGTGATTTTTACACTACTAAACCATCACTATGCACTGTATAAAGTGTTTCATTAACTAACAGCTGTTGGAATTTGCAGTTTGATATTAAATTTTCACCTGCCAATCTCAAAAGTACTTAGCCTCAAAATAGTTTATCGGAAAAAATGAATAGTCAGATCCTTTATTTACATCTGCTTATTTTTTTTGTTTACAGATGTACCCACTTCTTATCCTAGTTAATATTATACTATCAAAATGTGCAGGAGGAAAAGAGATGGAGCAAGAAAAGAAAGCAGTCAATTAATTCAGTTTTGATATAATGGAGACTATCTGGAAAATGTATTATCAAGGGAGTGATCACATTTTTTCCACATACTGTACATACAGGACACCCGCACACTTGATGAGTCTAAAGAATTCCTTTCCTTGCTATTATTTATTGCAGTTCACCCTTTTAGAAATAATAATGAAAAAGAAAAGGAATAAAAAAAGAACAACCAAAGAAAATAAAGATTTCACAAAGATAAAACTGTGAAAATGACCTGGGCTTCTTACCTTGGCAAAGGCTTCCCAGGTTTGCACAACTGGTTGGTTCAATTGTAGAAGAGGGAATTAGGTATGAGCCTTTAGAAAAAGGAAGCAAAATAATTACAAAGGTTTGGCTACTGGCCATAAAACTATCATGTCTCAAAACACATTACACTTCGCAGTGACACAGTCCTCTTCCTAAGTTCTCTCAGTGGCAAAACTGATACTATCATTTGTCTGAAAGATTTATGTGTTTGCATTTTCTGTTGCAGCTGAGGGATTCATGAAAACCCCACTGACTTGCAAGTTATAGTGACTTATGTATCCTCCCCTGGTTTTCCTAGTTTTCGCTAAATAACATAGCATTAAATGAATGCAGCTTGCGTGTACTCTGTGAAATGGCTTTAAGCGGAGGGGTCAGTATGGCCACAGGATTTATGCAATTCCAATACCTCAGAGAAGCAGCCACGCTCTGCTGCTGTAGCACAGGTTACCTATCTCTCACCCCTGAGTAATTTGCCTGTGACATACACCAACCAGATAGAAGGTGATTAAACTTGTTCCTCTGCCCAGGGCGTGGTGGTGATTAATATTCTGGTATGCAGGATTTATACGCAGATAATGTTACAAGTCTGTATCTCCACTGAATTATTCATAACATGTACACACTTTGATGATCTGAAGACAAAAACAGGGAATGTAAGAATGGCTACAAAAAATGAACTGGTGAAATTGCATTAATCACACTGTGTATCCCAGCAGTTCACCTGCCGATAGAGCAGCTTTTGCACATTGCGCTGAAAATAATGGGGCCATAGAGGATGGCATAATATGAACCTAGGACAGTTTGCCCTTTCGGCTTTTGCTTTATCACTTCCAAGTTTATATGGGCTCAGTGAGGTTCTCTCACGAGACATTGTATCCTTCCATAAAATTAAAGAGCCACCACCCACCAGCTCATAAAGATAGCTAGGAAAGTGTTTCCTGTGATGCAAGAGCAGATGAAGCATGGGGCCTCAAAAGAGAAATCATGTCAGGCCACAGATATCATTACATGTAGGGCAGAATTAAAAACATGTGATCCTCAACAAATATAAAAGCTTGGGGGTTTGGAGGTTTTTTTGTGGGGCTTTTGCTTGGTTGGTTGGTTGGGTTTCTTTTAATGGATTAAGAGATTCAAACAAAGTCACTTCCTTGGTACACTTCCCATGCACTCCAGAAAGGATGCTCTAAATTGATGCAGTATCTCCTGTGTGAAATTTTTTTCCCCAAAAAATATATTTGCTAGTGTTAAACAGTCAGCATCAAAACCTCCTGTAACTTATCTCCTTTTGGTTCTGTATAATGGAAAAACTACCTGAAAGTTGGCTTGGAAAATCTGTGGACCTCTGTATTTTCTTCAGTGAGTAGTTAAAAAACTATTTTACTTAGTGAAACTGAAAAAAAAGTACAATCCAACTTTGCAGAACACTTAAGTCAGAAGACTGTTGTATTAGTTCTGCATTGCAAGGTTTCGGTAGCTGGGGGTCTACAGAGGTGGCTTCTGTAAGAAGCTACTAGAAGCTTCCCCTGTGCCCAGCAGAGCTAATGCCATCCAGCTACAAGACATACCCATTGCTGGCCAAGGCCAAGCCCATCAGTGACAGTGGTAGCACCTCTGAGATAGCATAGTTCAGAAGGGGGAAAAATAACTGCACAACTGCAGCCAGAGACAGGAGTGATAACATGTTAGAGCAACAGCTCTGCAGACACCAAAGTCAGAGCAGAAGGAGGGGAGGAAGTGCTTCAGGCTATGGAGCAAAGATTCCCCTGCAGCCCGTGGTGCAAACCATGGTGGCTGTCCCCTTGAAGCCTATGTAGATCCACAGTGGAGAAGATATCCACCTGCCCATGATGCTAATTGCTGAGTGATCTCTCCCTGTCCTTATCTTGATCCATGAGCCTTTTGTTATATTTTCTCTCTCCTATCCAGATGAGGAGGGGAGTGACAGAGCAGCTCTGGTGGGCACCTGTCATACAAACAGCATTAACCCACCACAGCTGTGCACTTTAAAGAGAAATGTTTTCAGTAGATATATTTATGAAGCCAAGTAGCATGGTCAGTAATGTGAACAGAAGATATGGACTTGTATTATGGAAACTTTGTCTAATATATCTCACTCTAAATGTCTGAAACTCAGACACCCCTATCTGCTTGTCATGCTATACTTTCTATAGTCAGTGGAGAGGAACTCCTACAGCAACAAACTTCTGACTTCACTGAAACATCTTCTCCAGTATGAGATGTGTTGACCTTTGGAACAGTCTTTTTCTTTCCATTATTCATTAACGGCACTGAGGACAATTAGTTCAGTCTGAAACATCATTCAGCTGCCTAAGGAGGACAGATCTCACCCTGAATTAAATCTGAGAGCAAAATTAAGAATTCCTCTGGCTTTGAGGAGTGAAGGACTCATATAAAGTGCACATGAAGCAAGTGCAATTGCAGGCATAGTCAGACATGGGCCACATTACCCTTAACTGAGTAGATCATAGCCTTCTATAGATGTAGTCAGTGCAGGCTCCAAAATTAGTATCAGAAGTTGATTAAATACTCCTCAGTTTGCCTGCACTGAGCTCTGAACTGTTGGTGGTACACTTCTATCGTTACCTAGGCTACTTGTTTTAAAATTAATTGGATACCCAGGCTGTGTACATATACCTTTAAATGCAAGCCATCTGAAGGTACTGCAATAAAAACAGAATTCCATCAAGTCTTACAGCAACACCCCACCATGATTGCACAGCTGTGAAAACATTAAGGAATAAAGTAGGAGAAGGTAAAACTAAGAAAAGATTATCTGGAACAATTTGCCAGTGTTTTTATGCTTCATAAATCTACTTGTAAAATCTTTGTCTGAAAAAACATGAAAATAATACCCCTTGAAAAATGTAAGTACTGTTCAGGCACAGATATGTTGAGATCATTGCCAAATGCATGGCTGTGTTTTTTTTAAGCTAGATGCCACTTCCTGGGGAAGCATTGGAGCTGTGCAGAAATGTCTTTTCTGCCTAAATCCTTCCATTGCTGCTAAATGAATCCTAATCAGTTAGACTCATCTCCCCACTGTCAGTGGTTTATTCATGGGTGATAGCCTGACTCATCAGCTCTCCTGTTGAAGGCTGGCTTTACAATGATGGCTTTTATTCAAGAAGACGAAGGGAAGAATCTCTGAGATTAGTAACCATGTTTGAAATGGCACTGCACTCAATATTTTCTTTTACAAAATACTCTGGGTCAGGAAAGCCTGTATCACAGAGGGTGATTTAGCATTTTCAAAAGAAAAAGACTGACTAATTAGTTAGTTTTCTAATAGGCCTGCAGGAAGTAACAATGCTTACATATAAATACATTTGAAATGACTTGTATAGACACCTGAGCCCAACCTATGAATACTAATGCACATTTTACAAACTAATAACCTGCTGTAAGGAACCACTGAGCAATGACATCCCAAGGAATAAAGCTGCGGAATGAAAATAAATGTATTGTTTCTATGAGCACAGCTGTGGTATTACATTTGTGTCACAGAACTGTACAGCTTTTAACAGAAAGAAGGGTAAAGACCCGTACTCCAGTCAAAATTAAATATGACAACATTTACATAGGTCTTGGTAGGATGTGGTAGTCTTCATGATATAATGGTATAAGAGGAGTAAGAATTTCTGGGAAGTTATTCTCAGTCAGATCAGTTTGTAGTGATGGAAAAGCAACTTTGTGTTGTTTTTTTTTTTGTCCAGAAGGCCTTCACCAGTCATGGTCACTGTTTACATCAGCCTTTTCTTTGTTCTGGTAGAGGGGTGAAGACACCTAGTCGCCTGTGTTTAAATAGAGGTATTGCTTGCATTCTGTTAGCAGAGGCATGCTGAGAACTGTCCCAGTGAGTCTAACTGTGAAGGAGTACCTCACACTGGTTTGAGTGAAATAAAGCAAACAAGATGTTTTCTTAGCCACCTTAATCCCTCATGAGCTATTAGATACAGAAATTAGCATGCCTTAAGGATGCCAACTTCTGTTTCAAGCTAAGGATTCTCAGAGTGCTGACAGATGCTCTGTCAGGAGATGCTTACACTGACACTATTTAAACTATGTTTAAACTAACAAGGAGTAAGGTGTCAAAGGAACAAGAAGGCAAAATTGGAGAGGACATTAGATACAAAGAGACTCTACATGGTTCAGAAAGATCCAATATTTGTAAACGTTTAGTTTGACTTTTCTAGGTGTTTTTTGTTTGGTTGGTTGCTTTTTTTAAATAAATGTCAGGAATGTATTTGCTATAATAGGAGAGCTCAAACTCTGTTTGATAAGAGCTGATTTTCACAAGCATACATGTGTGTTTAGGCTACTGCTGCCAAGATTTTTCCTTATGCATTTTATAATTATCTAAGTATCTCTAAAGTTGTTACTAAGCAAAAAGAAGAAAAAACACTGGTCCAAAGTGACAAAGATTTTTCAGTTTTTGATGTTCCAGTAGAAAATTGTCAACCATCTGTAATAACATATACA
>JAVHNF010039483.1:0-11728 GCA_034783455.1 Micropsitta finschii
TTTTAAAACTCATAATCACCAGCTAAATGCAGATTTTGTTGTCATTGTCAGCAACAATAGCAAGCAAATCTAGCATTTAAGTAGTTAAAAATGCACTGCTTTCCAACCCCCCAACCCTCCCCCTTCCCATATCATCTAAATTAATAGAAGTGCAAGACAGAGGCATTATAATTCCTACTTGACAGACGTTGAGCCAAGTAAAAGGAGGACCCGGGTGAATTTTAGATATCTGAGTGCAAATTATGATCCTGCAAACCCTTGCTCAGCTCATGCCTGGGGCTGGAGATGCCCAGACCCCTCCGGCCCACCAGATTTGACAGCAAAGCCCCAGGCCTTCAGCAGCTCTGCTCTGCACCTATCTGGGAAAGCCTCCTGCTTGACAAGGCTGAGCACAACAGCAGCAGCAAGAGATGGACACAAAATTCCTCTTCGCCTAAAGCAGCACAGCTCCAGGATGGGCTCTGTGCAAGCCCCCAGAGAGGATGTTGCTTCTTTTTAAGGTGCAACATCCAAAGGGGTTAAAGCATCCATGGAGGATTATGGAAGACGCAACCCACTGCTGCCTCTTCTGCAGCAGGGCTTTCCTGTCTGCATCTCCCATGGATGTGCTCCAGTTCCAGAGCTGCCAGCTGTTTTAGAGACAGAGGGCATGCTCACCTCTTCTGCCAAAGGCACTATGAGTTTTTAGAAAGGGTTATGGCTTCCCTGGGCAAACACACAGGAGAGGAAGGATCTGCAGGAATCACCAGCCAGGCTGTTTGGGGTTTCATCCGTGTAGATGGGGAAGCCCATGCTCCAGTCCACTGTGGAGACAGCACTTCTGACTTTTACCTCACATCTCTTTAACGTAACATTCACAACAGGCGCTGGGCAAAGGCACCCATGTTTTCCTTCGTACATGGAGTGCCATGAGATTAATGAGATTAAACGTGTGCTTACACGCTGTCCTGAAATGGGGCCATGAGGAGACCAATGAGAAAGTACATAGAAGAGAAACGTTATGGAAATTAAGGAAGAGGGAAAGTCCACCCTGCCAAAAGCAGCAACTCTCATCAGCTGCAAGAAGATATGGCCTCACGCAGAGATGATTTGGCATTAGGAAGTTCGGGGTCTGGAAAAGAAGACCAAGTCATCTTCAAGGTTCAAAAATGACCCGAAAGAGTGAGATTTGAAGCAGTGGAGAAAGGCTATCCTTTGGGCACAGCCATTCCCAGAGAAGGTAAGTTTAAGCCTGGTTATTTTTTCCCATTAGCAGAATGTGCATACTTGAAATGAGCAGGCTTCAATCTGTGACAATACAGAGGGACTTCTGATCTGCCTTAAAAGACATAGCAGTCTTGAGCTGGATGTTAGGCCCAGGAGATGTGTCAGAGCCCTGCTGCAGACTCTGCTTACTGGTAGGCATGGCTGCTGCCCTGTGTCCCTTCTGGAGCCTGCAGGAGATGAAGCTGGATGGGATGATTACTCTGCATACAATCTTGTCTTGCTTTCAACAGGTTGAATGTGGTGGCCATCCTTTTCTGAGGACCTGCAGGGACAGCTCACAGCATGCACCAAGGCTAAGGGAGAACCTTATCGCTCTCTACAACTGCGTGACAGGAGGATGGAGCCAGGAAGGGGCTGGTCTCTGCTCCCAAGGAACAAATGACAGGACAAGAGGAAACAGCCTCAAGCTGCGCCAGGGGAGGTTTAGACTGGATATTAGGAAAAATTCCTTCACAGAGAGGGTGGTCAGGCATCGGAACAGGCTGCCCAGGGCAGTGGTGGAGTCATCATCCCTGACAGTGCTTAAAAGCCATGTAGATGAGACCCCCAGTGACATGGTTTAATGGTGGACTTGGCAGTCCTGGGGTATCGGTTTGATGTGATGATCTTAAAGGTCTTTCCCACCCTAGTTGATGCTGTGATTGAGAGTCCTGTTGAGGACAATGCCTGGGCAGCCTGCTCGGAGGAGGATGACTGACACCTTTGCCAAGGGCTTTGGCGAGAGTGCACTCTACCAACTATCAAGTGCCTGACCACAAACGGCTTGAGTTGGTTTTCCTGCCTGTCACATTCTAGACTGTACATTCTCCCACCTTTTTACATTCCCCATGTTGCCTCCAGTCCTTTCACCTAGATCTCTTGGCACTACCCTGCTCTTCCAGCTAGGAAATTTGAAAGTGTCTCTGATTTTCCAACCTTCCCTTCCAGCTTCGCTCTTCCTCTTCTCCTTTCTCTGCAGACATTCTTTGCTGCAGACTTCCTTCCTCGCTTGACCTCTATTTCTCTTTCCTGGGAAGCACCTCATTTGCATCTGCCCCAGTATCTGAGTACAAACCAGACCTGGTTAACATTTCTCACAGTGAAACCATGACTTGTACAGAACTTTGCAGTTTGTGGGGGACTGCAGGACCTCTGTGTTTTGGAAGTGGCTTCTCTGTTGAGCACTTGAGTTCAAAAATGTGCATTCTCCTTCTGCTACAGCTTCAGAAGATGACCTTGGGTAGGTCACTTCATCTGCCTGCATCTGTTTTACCACTTGTTAAGTTTAGATAGAAATACCTGCCTGGGTTAGTAAAATGTCTTTGAGATCACTGGACAAGAAAAGAAAAAAGAAAGCAGCTATCCAAGTGGTGATTATTATGATTATTATAATTACTTTTATTAAATGGAACCAGCTGATGCTTGTGCAACGCTCTTCTGGGCTCCGCAGACCTTTTCCACTGAGACTCACAGAAACAAACTTTTGTTGTCCCTGGACAGGGATGTGTTTTTTGAGACTGAATTCTGTGGTTTCGTTATGAAGTGTATGACAGTCGGTCACGTGGTTTGTTTTCTGGCCTGACTGAACCCTGCTGAACCCATACGTGAGGCAGCACAGAGTTTCATGGCTCGCGCCAGCTATGGTTTGGTTTAGCTTTTGCTGGACGGAGGGTGCACAGACTTGAACGGCCAAGAACCCTCTCAGCTTAAGTCACTGAAAAACTCTGCCCAAATCTCTGTCAGCATGGACCCAACATGGCACCGCAGTTGGATGAGACCCTTTTTGGATATGCAGGGTTGTCAGAGCCAGCTATGCCTGGAGACACCCTCACTTCCTCCCTGGAGAACTCGACTCCTCACCCCTGCTGCTCACAGAGCCATGGGCTACAAAAGGTTTTGAGAGCGAGCCCACCACTGCTTGTGTTTATGATTCCCTCCTTGCCCTCCTCCTGCCGGGCTGCCATGAGGCGGGCTGGCGGCTGCAGGATGAGGCTGACCCTTAGGCCCGGGTCTCCACCATTCGTTGAACGTGGATATTTATGCGACCTTTGGGGAATCTGGCACGTTCTCCACCGGTTCCTCTGTTGATCGCGACCCTCGAGCAGCCGGCATGCCAGAACACACAGTGGTGGTGCTTAGGCAGGGATGCGGGGCAGCAGTGTCGTTCACTTGGCGGGTTTACCGCCAGCTCTGGGGCTGGAGCGCAGCACGGCGAGCTGAAGAGCCCGGTAACCCCCACCCTGCCAGCAGGGAGCCGGGTCGGTGCCTGCCATTTTCCCGGTGAGGAGGCGGCTTTCTCCCTGCCCCCGCGCCCGGCGAGCGCGGTGCGAGGGGAGGCGGCGGCGAGGCCCGGCCCGCCCGCCTGTCAGCGGAGTTGGAGTTCGCATGGAGGAGGCCGGCGGAGGAGGAGGGAGGAGGCAGGAGGAGGAGGGAGGAGGACGTCTTGTTTGTGGCTTGTCAGCAGCCGCTGGAGACAAGCCTCCATGTGTGAAAGCCGCTTGGCATGAATGCCTGGGCCGTACCAAGCGCCGCGGCGCCCGCGGGGGGAGGCCACCCCGCCGCCCCGCCGCCCCGCTCAGACAATAGGCCCCGCAAGGGTTCCCCCTAAGTTGCCTTGATGCTGCCCTAGCGCCCGGCGAGCGCAGGCCGCGCCGCCGGCTGGGTCCCGCTCCCTGCCGCCACCCCCCGACATGCCGCCCCGAGCCTTCGCCGCCTGAGGCAGGTAAGCGCCGGCCCCGCTCCCGACCCGGCTCGGCTCGGCCCCGCCGCCCCTGGGCAGCCTGAGCGCCGCGGGGGGACCGATGGCTGGCGCCGTCGCCCCCAGGGCCGTCTCCCCGCCGCCCCGCTCCCTCAGCTCTGCTCGGCGCGGCCCGGCTGCCAGCAGCGGGGGGCGGCGTGTGCGCGCCGGCGTGTGTGCATGCGGGCTGCGAGTGCCGCAGTCAGCCCCGGCGCGCTGCCCGGCGCCCTCGGCCCGGCTCGACCCGGCGGGGGGTGGAAAGTTTGGCCGCGGTCGGTCGGCGGCGGCCGTGCCCGCGGGGCCGTGCCTCAGTTTCCCCCCGCGGGCCCGCGGCGCGCAGGGGGGGAGCGCGGTGGCCGGGGGGGGGGTCCCGGGACTGACGCGGGGGGAGAGAGCCGGAGCCGGACGAAAAGCGCCTTCCACCTGTTGGCTTCTGTCCCGGCGGCTCTGGGGGGCGGCGGAGAGGGGACAGAACCGGCGGCGGCCGCCCTCACCCTGCCCAGAGCGGGGATTAGCCCTGCATGAGGAGCCGGGGTCTTTTGTCACTCCTGCATCCCTCGAAGCCCGGGCAGGGCCGGGAAGTCTGCCGCGGGGATGGGAGATGGCGCTTTTCCCCCTTTCTGGATGCTGGGAGATTAAATGAGATGTATTTACCATTGCCGTTTATCAGCAAGTAAATATCTAGCTAGGCGTAAGAGCATCAGTGTGAAGCCTGCTTGCTTGCTTGCCTGCTGGAGGTTTCGTGGCTGTTTACCGACTGTTGGTGAGGTGATAATGTGCAAGAGGAAAAAAAAGAAAGCAGAAAAAGGCAGAGGGGAGAGAAACCTCGATCCTCCTGGCCGGCCTCATTACAACATCGGCACTGGGTATGGTTAGAATTTGGAGGGTTATTTTTCCCTTTTGGTGTGAGACGCAGAAGGTCTCCCAGTACGCTCAGTGCATCCTCGCGAGGTCTTTTAAGTTTGTCATGTGCCGTCATTCAGGTTTCATTGATTCTTGTTGTTTTGTTAAAAAATAGCCTACAAGAATCTGAGCTGCACAAATGTTCATCATCCTCATGTCCTGACACAACCTATGAGAGGCAGGAGCCGAAAGAGGGGGAGAGAGTGAGGATACGTGCTTTCCCAGTCGAGGCTGGGAGGAAAGCATCATGTGTTGAAGAATACGAGCAGGAATGGGAGATGGGGGAGGGAGTCTAAATTGTCCTGAGACCCTATTCAATCCAGCAAGGAAGATGGAGGATCTTGCTGCTGCTGCAAAAAAAATGTACGGCAGAAATCTCAGCCAGCTTCTCTCTGAGTTGTTGCCTCCCTTCAGAAAATAAATAAGCAGGGAAAGAATCAAAGCAAACCCCCACGATTTGCTGTAATGTTTTCCAAGATACCTTTATCCTGCATGCTTTACAGTCAGAGTGTCCAGCGATAGAGGGATGGGAGAAGCAGGGAGAAAGACTCTGAGGTTTATCATCACAGGAGGGGGCAGAAGTATCGGACCATGTTTGAAAGGAGACTTGTCAGGCAAGGTAGGGGAGAAAATGCCTGTTCCAGGCAGTTGGCCTCGGGAGCAGGAGGAAAACCTGTGTAGGGAGGATGTACACAGATGGAGGAGCAGGAAGGAAGGATGTCCAAGGAGAACCTTGTACCGTCTACTTGGAGGGCTTTAAAAAGAGGGGGAATTTTGAACTGGATCAGGACATGAGCAAGGATGGAACATAGCAAAGCTGAATGTGATGCAGCAGGACTTTATGGCACGGAAGAAAACGGAGGTTGAGTTTTCTGATGTGGCAGAGTTTGGGGCAGTTGGCAGCAGGAGGACATCTCTGTAGCCATCTCAAGGGATGGTAGCAACTTGTGTGAGGATTGCAGCTGAGGGGATGGGGAGAGCATGTGGCTTGCCATTTGCTTAGGTGGTTTCTCTGGTAGGGGGACCTTCTGTTAAAATGAGATTGTAAATATCTGTTAATTACACTGGAATTTGGCAATGGCAAAGACAAAATATCAGTCCCTTCTGAAAATAAGTGTGGGGATGAAGGCTTGGTCATGAATACTCCCGCAAACCCAGCACCTTAGTTAGTGCTACACCTTGTGCAGCGCATTCTTCCTCCTGAGGGGGAACGTGCACACATTGTAAGTATGGATCCTACACAGACACGGCCCGATTCTTGTGTTTTCCTCAGTTTACATAATAGCTTATTCTATCAGCAGTGGTATTTGACATCCAACTTTGCAACAGCACCAATTGCGATGTGAGGTGGCTAAGACTGAAAACCAGTGTGTGCCATGTTTTGGCTTTTCTGTTCACAGCAGCACTCCCGTGATGGAGCAGGCACATACCACAGACATCACATGCACGAGAAAGTGACGCTGTAAAAATGTTGTGCACATACACGTGCAGAGGACTGATCTCGGGTCAGTCGTACTCGACAGTTGCTCTCTTCAGGAAGGAGCTGAAGCAGTGCTTGCTCATTGCAGACAGAACACACACTGATCACACGCATGTATGCTCTACCTTTCCTCTCCAGGATCACCTGTTTGAATTCCAGTTGGGCTCACAGCTTGGGGAAGTTTTCGCCCCCCTGAATGGGGATTTGATGATGCCCTTTCAGTTCCAGCTTGGTGCTGGATGGGCTACAGCCACAAAAGCTTAACAACAGGGAACGCTAATGAGCCCCTGCTTGGCATGCTGAGAAGAAAGGCCAGGGGCTGAGCGGGCATACAAACAGTGGCTTGAAGCCCCCCGGCCAGAGCCTGGGCGTCAGCATGGAGGCTGGGGGGGGGTAGCAGACCCCTCCGGAGTCGGGAGCAAGACGGCAGCGCTGCAGCAAAGGCGTGAGAGGAAACCATGTTGGGGAGAGGCGAGCAGGCTGCTGTTTCCACATCGTCTGAAAACTCAACCTGCTGTCAGGACAGAAGGAAGCTTTGTGCATATTTTATGTCACTTTTCTCCTTCTCGGACAAGCTGCTCATCTGATCAGCTGTGTGCTTTAAAATCCTTGATGCGCTGATCAGCAAGTATGAGCCAAGGCCAGTAACCAGACTTGGCCTTCTGCCTCTGCTCCTTTGTGGACAGTGGTTCCATCTCATGCTGCCCTTCCCCAGAGAACGTGTGCACAATTAAACTGTTCATGCTGCTCCTCAACTACAGCATGGGATGTGACTAGCTGCATGGAGACGGGGAAAAATGGCAACATGTCAGGGCTGGGGGGGGTGAGGAAGTCGGGAGGGGACTTGGCCATTTCTTATGCTGTTTGCTGATGTGTGGAAGGAGCCTAAGTGGGTAAATCTGTTCTTTGAACTGGTTGTGTGTTGCTCCAGTCAGAGCTGCTCCTGCCTCTGCGATCTTCAGTGGTGGCTCAGGAGCTGGTGGGGCTGGCAGCAAACAAAATGTATTCTGCTCCTTCAGCCTGAGTTCTGTGGGGCCGTCACACGAGAGGATTTCTCCTCAGTAGTTAGTGCTGCTCCTGCATGGCAGAGCCACATGAGACACCGACATTGCTTCTACTGGCTGGAGATGCGAGCACCACTGATGCTCCCTGCCCTGCACCTAACAGGGCAGACATTTTGGGCGCTGTAGTTTGGATAACAGTCTAGCACACACAAACACATTATTTGTGTATCCTATGAGCAAACTGGCAGTCCTGAACACCATTTTGGGACACATGAGGAAGCGGATATTTCTGCTATGTGAGGCAGAGTTACATATGTAACTGTTTGAGTTAATGTCACCCCTGCTTTCCTGTTCACTTGTCTGTTTTGAGGAGCTGGTGGTCTTGAACATGGAGGTCTGAAGCATGGAGGTCTTGCAGAAGTCAAGATCCTGACGGGCAGCCTTAGGCAAATTGCTCTGAAGCTTGGATGGATCCTCCTGCCGCAATGTGTAAAATGGGGGCAGCACTTGCCCACCTCCCGGGGAAGGAGCCGCATGCCGTGTTGCTGGTGCTGTGTGAGGTGCTTCTGTGCAGACACCACAGTGGGCTTGTGCACTATCCCATGAGCAAAGCCTGTGGCTTTGCACCCAGCGTGACTCATGCTACAATAGATTCTGCTACAAGTATGTGCACACTTGGGCTCTCCTGGGCGGTGAAGTCTGTTTTGTCCTTCCAGCAGAAAACAGTGCAACTTGCCAGTGACACGGGCTGTCCATGTATTCCCATAACAACAATATTACAAACATATGGTAAACCTGGTATAACAACTGCTGTCCGTGTCCTCATGCAAAACAAGGAGCCGATTAACAACAACTTGAGGCTGTCTGAGGCTCTATCTCCCCAGACTGTGATCTCATCAGCTTTCCCAAGCCAACCTCAACCTGGTCACTGCTCGCATTGTAAACTTGTGTGTGAGTGCGCAGCGGGGAGAGCGGTGTGCAGGAATGGCTGTTTGTGCTTCAACCCGCTTCCCTCTGACTCAGAACTGAACCATCCCTTGGTAGGGTATTTGGGGATAGTAAGCTGAGGACGCTGTGCATCAGTTTAGTTCTTGGAAGAAGTTCTGCAGTGCCTGGGCTTGCTTACAACTGGGTTTTTCTCAACATCCTTTGTAAAAACAACCCCCTGAAAACTGCTCTGACTATTAAAGACGCCATGGTAATTTTTGCCAAAAGAAGGGGGGGTGGTCTTAGCCCCGGGCTCTTTGCCAGGCTGGAGCTCAGGAAATTGCAGTCTATCTAGGTAAAACTCCCCTATAGTTTAAATGAAAAAAAGTATTCATCTCTTACTGTCTTAAAGGGTTAGCACTGCATTTCTCTGGAGCCTTAAACAGACAGTACATTCTAGCTGGAGAGGTGGTTACAGTTGCTTGCTGGGAGAAGAATTTTTTAATGCAAAACCAGGGGCCTTTTTTGCATTTTTGGGATGCTTCCTTTGCAGAATGCTGGATACATTGTAGGTTAGTGCAAAGCTTGAACAAATACGTGGATCAACATAGAAACCTAAGTGCACGGAAACACTGGTGTGGTGGTTGTGCAGGGGGCAGGCATCTTGCAAATGTATGTTGTTTTCTGGAGCTGAAGAATAAGGACCAGGTTTCAGTCTTGCGCGTGTGCATCTGGAGGCTGGATTTTGTATGTTGAGCAGCAATTGCTTTTGTAAGCTGCTGCTAAGGCACGTAACTGGCTGCGTGCAATTGGAGTAATGGAATGTGAAAACGCAACTACACACAGACCTGTAATCTTGCATGCAAAATACTGCTGGTCTAGTTCTCCAGGTACAAAAAAAAATGTCCTGAGATTGTACTTGCCTTTCTGTTTAACTGTTCACCTGCATATTTCAGGTGGCAGCTCTGTGTACGGAGCACTGAATGATTATCCTTCCTATTTTTGCTCCAAGAAGGAGAAAATCAAACCCTTACTAGTGATCAGGGTAGCACATGTGGTGTTGTGGGTGAAGTTAGACAGGGGGTTGCAGTGATAATTCCATAATCTCTGAAATTCTGGGGAAATGCATGGGCAAAGGAGGAGAGGTGAGCGAGCTTCTTTTCCTGCTACAGACAAGAAGTATTGAACCATTGAGTTGGTCAGCGGTGTCAGGATCTGGCCTCTCCTTCAGCTAAATCCACTACTTTCAGTATGCCAAAACCAGATCGTGCATTTGGGTGCAGATGAATGCAGAGCTGAATATTGACAGCAGTGAGGATGTCTTTGGATATTCCAGCCAAGGGCAGTGCAGAACCCAAGTGTGGAATAGGTTTCCTCCTTGTCTCTCAGCGAGTGCATCTCAGCCTGGGCGACAGGTGGGGGAACAGCTCCTTTTCTCTGCGGCTTCATTCTCCAGTGTCTCTGGTGACAGTGATAACAAAGGGCTGCTCAGCATTAGGTGATAGGGATCTCTCTCAGGCCACTAAACCTGCAGGCTTCTTACTAGCCCTTGGGGCTTGGGTGTCACTGTCCGCTCACTGCTCTGGGTAGCCTGGAACAGTCCCCCTGCAGACTGAAGGCTGCACCTTCTCCAAGAGGTCTGAAAGTGCAGATTTCTTCCAACTGAAAATCTTGGTTATATTTTGGGGTTATTTCTTGCCATCCTGGGTCCTTGACTGCAGTCAATTCCATTTTGCATGCTGCTCTTTGTAATTGAATCTATCGATGTATATTTAATCCACTTGGCTCCACAGTTTGTAACTAGGCACTGCTTCCCAGCCTTCTGTCACTTGTTTTCACAATTACCATCTTTAAGTGAGGGTGGATGCCTGCTGCTCAGCAGTAAGCCTGGTTGCTGTACTGCCTTGGAGGACCCATGCTTGGTCAGGTCAGCACAGCTCCTGTCTTTGCATCTGGATGTTAGCCAGGTGTGTAGGGCTTGGGTAATGGAAGATCAGTCTGCTGGGTTTAATTCTCCTCTCTGCCACTGATTTGCTGTGTGTGATCACTGGCAAGTCCTTTAACCTCAGATGGCCTCAGCTGACTTATCTACTCCAGAAAGGTGTTGTGATGCTTAATTACTGCCAGCCCTTCAGAAAACCCTTGGGGAAGAAAACATTTTATTCAGAAATATCTCTGACCTTCATTGCCTTTCTTAGCCATCTCGGTGTTGGTAGGAGATGTTCTCTTTCCTCCCTTAATAATGTTTCTGCCATTTTTCATCTGTGCATTCACCCACTCTCTCAGCTGCATGTAAGAATGCCAAGCTGTCTGAAGTCATGGAAATATTTTTATAAACTTGACAGCCATGACAAACATTCCTCCTCAGCAGTAAACAAACAAGGTACACAACCTGCTATTAGCATCAGCTTATAGCAGAGACCTTCGTCACTCAGTGACGAGGGAATCCTAGTGCTAGCAGGCCATAAAGTAGTGTTGGTTGAGGTTAGGAAAATACTGGATCCTTTGGGTTCCTGTGTGCTGTGAGTAACTGGGAAGCTCTGTTTGCCCATGTGTATAGAGAGTGCAAGCAGGCACTGGGTATTTGGTTTATTCAGGGCTCTTACAAACTATATTTGGCTTGGGTGTATGTGGCGTTTGGGGCTTGGTGTTTGTATGCACAAAAAGCACTGTCTTCTGTGAGACGTAAAGGTGGTACAAATTAAATTGGATAAATATTGGACACAAAAGAAGGAGCTGCAGATGAAAGATGTTAGTGGGTGTTGCAAGAGCAAAGCCCCCATCACAGCCTCCTGCACCCTGCTTTGGGTGCTGCTGTTAGCTGATAGGGTTGGCAAGCACCTGAACCTACACTACAACATATTTTCTGTGCTGGTAATTCTCCACGTAAGCATTCAGATAGTGCTTGTTTGGTGCGTTCCAGGTTCATTTACTGTGAATATGTCTAGATCCAGATTTCCAGAGACTTTGGTGCTGGCAAAAAAGAGCAGGTGCCACTTTTTCCTGTTAACTTTGGGTTACTTCTTGTTCTTCTAGCAGGCCCTCTTCCTACCATCTTGGGGTAGTGAGCTCTCTTTGGTGTGCTTTGGAGAAAAAAGTCAAGACCTGATGGAGTGAGTCCAGAGGAGGCCACAGAGATGATCAGAGTGCTGGAGCACCTCTGCTCTGGAGATAGGCTGAGAGAGTTGGACTTGTTCGGAGAAGAGAAGGCTCCAGGAAGACCTTAGAGCAGGTCCCAGTACCTAAAGGGGGCCTGCAAGGAATTTGGAGAGGGACAAAGGCCTGTAGGGACAGGACAAGGGGAATGGCTTTAACCTGACAGAGGGGAGACTGAGGTGAGCTCTTAGGCAGAAGCTCTTCCCTGTGAGGGTGCTGAGGCGCTGGCACAGGGTGCCCAGAGAAGCTGTGGCTGCTCCATCCCTGGCAGTGTTC
>JAVHNF010039485.1:4377-20623 GCA_034783455.1 Micropsitta finschii
CCATGAGCTGCAGTGGACGCTTGAGGTCCCTGCACAGTTTGCTCCTGGAGCAAGCATTCCTGCCTCCTCTCATCTTCTCTGACACACAAGGAGACTACCAGCAGCTTTGACCTATTTTACATCCATGCTCAGTTCATAGGGGGAGGGGAGAAGAATTCATTCACTGCATGTTATTAATTTCTACTTCTTATCTCAGTACTGACTGGGCTGCTCATCAACCACAGATTCTTACTGCTCACCTGCAAGATGAAGACCATCACTCAGCATATTGCCTCCAGCCTCTTTTCTCCTCAATGACTTCCAGGATGCTTAACAGCACACTAAACACAATCCAATCAAATCAATCTAGTTCTTAGAAGTCAGTCTAATCATAATTTTTGAAGACTGGTTAAAACAATTGCCCTGGTCTCTTGAAAAGGCAAGTCTGTTCTCCACTAAGTCAGGAACCACAGCTTAGCAACAGTCTGAAGGCTCTTGAATAACAGAATCCTGAAGAACCTGCATGGTTCTTTACAGTTTCACTGTGATACCTAGGGGTCCTAGTGGGAAATATGCTATGCAAATGATGCATGCTGGTTTCCTCAGAGCACCTGGGCTAGTTATGCATGCATAGCTTATAGCTGATACTACTTTCAAATTAATCAGAAGCTGCAATTAAATATAATCTCCAAGACAGAAAACACATGGCAGGAGTCGATGGATTTCTCAGATACAAAGAAGTGATTCAGGCACAGTAAACACTTTTGCTGCATGACTCCAGGGTCCTCAGAGGCATTTTATATCACTTAATCTCAATTTACCTCCCAGGAAAGCAATTCAGATCTGAGCAAGAGGGAGTGGAAAAAAGACGTTACTGGCAACACAAAAAAGCCTACTCTGATGTCATGATGTCATGATTACTTGAGTCACAGGCAGTTTTCCTGGAATTCAGTTTTGAAGCAGGAAAGCAGATGATAAATAGTACTGATAGAAGAACAGCCACCTACTGGGAGTAAAAGGAGAAATTATTTCAGATGATAATTAAATTGTTATTACAGCTGAAAGTTAAAGAAGCTGAAAGTTAAAGCAGCTTTCCAAAGTGTACCTTAACACATTATTCAGGTTCAAAATGTTCCCCATCCCAATTTTGCACATACTGCAAACAAAGAATACAACAGTTCTAACTTGCTCACAGTAGCTTCTGGGTCACAAGACTGTTTTCTATCTCCTTACTTCAAAAAAGACAATTTACTGTAAACTCACAGATGCACTACCTGTTCTGACACTGTTGTTCCAGCACCACCTTTACACAGCTGCACCGACAGAAGTAACTGTCAGTACTCTGTTACGTTATTTTAAGACACTTTTTTCACCATGCTACACAGCATTCCACACAAGGAAATTCAGTGCTTCCTGTGGAGTGAGAATACTATTTGGTTGCACAAAGCTAGCAGTCTGTGATAATGAATCAAGAACAAATCACAAGGATTGTTGCAGCTACATGCAAAGGCCTATGTGGTTCTAACAAAACTGAGAATTCTTATTAGAGAGACTACCTTAAACGTAAAATATTTTAATCATAAAATGAACAGCCTGAAAAAACCCAAGGCTTAATAGTGTTTGGAACAGATGCATGAAATGTCTATAGCTATCAATCACTGTAACACCAATGCTTTCAAATAAAATAATCCTGCCACGATCAGGATACAAGAGCACACACGTTTCTGCACTTATACAGATCTCTTGTGAATATATCGTATGAGGAAAAAATAGTTTTTCCTATCAAACCACAGGGTCAACTCCAGCCCGGAGCTGTTTCAACTTGACTGCCAGTTGGTTCCTCTTCTACTCCGTAAGACCCAGCACACAGACGTTCACACTACAAAACTCTTCACAGCTAGCACTGCCTTCTCACTAGCAGATGAAACACATGGATTCCAAACCATGCAAACTAAGCCCAAACTGCTGCTGCAAAAGACAGTCCCATCCTTCCCATAAACTCTTGTAGCCCTTTTGCCACCCAAGGGAGCAGTCCCACGGTCAGCCCACAAGCTGGACAAGGTGAGTCAGAGGAAAGCTGAAGCACTGTTTCACCCAAGATCGTTTTAAAACCAGATCAGTTTCCTAATCCAGCTGATTATATAACTGTGTAACTGCTACCACCAGTATGACAGAAGCATTAGGGAAAAGCTGCCTCAAGAGGGTGAAAAAGGATCAGGAAACTTCAGTCTGCGCAACATACCTGCCACTTAAATTCTGAGGAAAAAGAGTAAACAACTGTGAATGATACTATTCTACCAGGTTTGTAATGAAGTCGTGTCTGTTTTCAATCAGGGCAGTTATAAACTTCCCCTGCAGTATACTGTATCACCGCCTGTCACCTATGGGCAAAGCTGTGTCAAACAGCCCATTCTGCGCTCATGGCTCATTGGTGACTTGCTCTCTGCACAGCAGACGTTGGAGACTGTCCTGGCCAGCACTATGGCCGTGGACCACAATGTGCCTTTGTCACATGAGATAACCCACAGTCAATTCCCTGTTCTTGTTATGAAGCAGACATGATTTACAAGATAAGCAACTTGTATACACAAGAAGAAACAAGATGTGTGTGTGGGGAGACGATGATGGGGGGATGCAATATTACAAACTGAAGATGGAAAAGCCATATTAAAAACCACCCCTTCCATTCTGTCCAAATATTCCAAACACTGACACACATCTTTTTTCAGTGCATTCAGTGTCTATTTCTGTCCCAACAAGACCATTTTGGAACTACAATTACATTTCGTAAAGGTTAGACTTCCATACACAGAAGTTAAACCACCTGTGGTTCTCAAGCTGCACCACTTGGTTTATTCCCAATGAATTTACTTTGGTCTTAGATATTCCCAGCTTATTATTTCTTTGATTGGGGGAAACCCCCAACATTATAAAGGAATAGATGCTTGTCTGCCTAAGTGTGGACTTAAGTCTTGCAAAAACCACAAAGGAAATATCAAGTAAAGTTTTGGGACAAGTATTTGGCAGTTTAGCAACTAATAATCTTGCTACAGTTAAATCACAAAAACAGACCTTCCATTAACATCAGAGGTTACAGACAGCTATTCTACAGGCCAGGAGTGTATCTGCAATTAAAAACCTTTTACAAATGCAAAGATGAAAGTCTGAGTATAAACAGGCATTTCAGTCACTTTCTAATGAAGCTGCACATCAATTTATTGCTCCAACCAGCTGATTCCTGCAAGAATCTACATATTGATTCTGAACTTGCATCATCTACAAGTTGTACCTATTTGTGCCATCTAACGTGAGGACAATACAGTTCAAAGAGTTCACTGAACACGCTGGTTAGAATACATCCTGGAGGGTCAGATAAAACAAACTCTTTATGAACTTTGCTCCAACCAGTTACAGAAATTTGGCAAGAACGCATTGAGTTCTCACAGAGAAAGGATTTTATTTAAAAATCTGCTGTTGTCACACCAAGACTTTCCAAGATATGATTTTGCAAAAGACAGAAACTGTTCAAAGATCTTTGGTCAGTGTTAGTGGCAATCTCTGAATTGGCACCATGTGGTAACCTGTGCCTTGTCTTGAAAAAATGAGAAACATCCTGGCTGCTACATGGACAGCATACATATGCATATATACCAAAATTCATAGTTCTAAATAAGTTACCTTCAAATTTCACTTGAAATAGGACAATTCAAGTAGCCACAAATCAACTACAGGACAGACAGTTTAAGAAGATTTATACTACTACTTTATTATTTTTAAACCAAAGGTCACTTAAGGAGGTCTGACATAATGTACACATGGAACCTAGAAAGAAATGTAACTCTCATTTCTGGAGGGAAGAATACTATTAGAAAGAAGAAATACAAAAGGATGCTGGAAAGAAAAGCTCATCTCCATGGGATTAGAAGTACACAAGAGTCCCCTTAAACAAACAGAATTAATTCAATTCTCACTCAGGAACTCAGTAACTGTGTCACAGAGCTGACACATGGGTAACCTTTTTACCTTCTGACCACCTTTGAGACTATCCACAGTTGGTGAGAATTTATTCCTCGGTCTTGCTGTAAATTAAGTACAAATGGTTTCTCTCACAGCTTAGAGTCACGTGGTTTCCAAGCTCTAACCTTAACAACGTGCTGGCAGAAGGTACAAGCAAACGGAGGAGTTGCAGTAACTGTGCTAAATAGAGAATGCAACCAATAGTAGAAAAGAAGCTCTTATTACATCAAATTCCTGAGTGTAAAATTATGCAAGAACCTGTAATCACAGCTTTACATATATATAGCTTAAAATCATTTCCATATACATAGCTTAAAATTATAATTGGTGTTTAAGCAGGTTTAAAAGCACAGTGTGATAGTATCATGATAGAGAAGTTGAATCCAGAGAATGCAGAAGTCTGGCTTTCCTCTGTTAACATATGAAATCCCCTGTATTGGCAAGACACTTGACTTGGTAGAGGCCACTTAACACAGATTTCACTGGGCATCAGCTGTACAGCTGAAAATTTTAACTTTGGGGGAAAAAAAACCCACCACCACAATCAAAAACAAAAAACAAACAAACAAAAAGCCCAACAAAAAAGCAAACAAACAAAAAACAACAAAAAAAAAACCACACAAAAAAAAATCCATTTAAAGTAACTGTCTACACAAGCTATTTGTACAATGAACACAATTCCCCCCAACTCTGCCCTTCACTGCTTTTGTCACCATGTTTCTGTGTTATGGTACTAGAGACAGTCTCACCCTGGTAGCTCTGCAGTGACATGGTGTACAACCTCCTGTTCTTCCAACAGCACCAGTTAGGACAGGCAAGTTAATCTGGATTTCCCAAAGGTATTACCAGGTTTCCTGCAATGGATTTAATTAGGCCCCTGCTCTAAAAGCCAGCTATGGGTGTCACTTAAAATATGCATCTCTTAAACAATGGAATGACAGGAAGAATGATGAGTTCTCATTATGAAGCAAGTCTAGAGAAATTGAATTACTGGAATCTAGCTATCATTAAGTGCCCTTTCGTCATTTTCTTGTGCCTTCAAGACAGAGCCCAAAGCGCCACCTTCTGCTGAATAGCTGGAGCCACAAAACCCAATTTCAGCAGCTGGTGACCTACTGCAGTGATAGATAATTCACACACTCAAATCCAGCTGCTTAGGCACCAAAAAATGAACATGTTTTCTCACTGAGAAGCTCAGTATGTCATAGCTGTCTGAGCTCCTGCTCCTGCAGCAGAGCAATCATATGAACAGCTAGAGCATAGCTGCGCCAGTGGCACACATCAGGAACCTGACATAAAGGATATGTTACTTCGATTTCAACAAGCGTCCGACTAAGTAGCACTTTGTGCATTCTTGCAAAAGGCTCCATATTTCCTTTTGAAATCTCACAGAGCTCCTGAAGCATACTGTCACAGCTTCCAGAAGGAAAACAGCATGCATAGTCAGTGGGCCCAAAGAAGATGGAAGGACTGATAAAATGACTTCACAGGCCTCACATACATCAAAATAACTTACAAAAAAAAAACCCCAAAACAAACAAACCAGTCATTGTATGATTGTAAAATACAAACATCCTTAAGTTAAACTAATGTAATTATCAAACAAATATCGAATGCAAAATTTAGGAGTACCGAACAGCCCACTCTAACAGCTGATACCCAGGTATGTATAAAAATACACATGTACTAAAGAGACAGTAAGGACAACAAAAATTTATCTTCAGACCAAAATCCAAAACCTGAGTCTCTGTTCATCTGTATTTGGGGACAGGGCAAGGAGAGGGAATGAGGAATGAGTCAGGCATTTTGTGTATTAACTAGACCCGTATTTGTAGTAACAAGAATAACAAAGAATTTTTTATTGGCATTTTGGATATATGGGCTGGCAGAGTAAGAGAAGTATTTTCTATTATAGCTGCAACCAAACTTGTAACATATGGCTAAAATTAAGACAGAAAAAAAACCATCAAATACTAAAATCAGACTTCAAACAATGGACTAATTTGCTTTGTCTATTTGAAAGACCAAAAAACCTATAAATAACCCATTATTTCCCACTTAAACAATACACTGAACTGTTCCTATTGCTGTCAAACTTTGTAGAATAACCTTGAGTTCAGCAGACTGCTCCAGATCAAATGGTTCCAGATCAACAGTCACAACCTAAAAACTGTCACGATAATCAACAAACTGAAAGCTGGGGGTAACCTTAGAATCTAAACTGAATTCAGTGTAAGTAGAGCCACATTAGTGGCTCACAAAACCAAAACCAAGCCAAAACCTTTCTTTATAATACAAAAGAATCAAGTAGGGAGACATGGTGCTAATCAGTGACACTCATTGCCAACAGACTTGCAGCAGATGCAAACACCAGATCCTCTGATTCAAGTCACTTCTGTAATAAAAGAAGTGATTGTGAAGGCCCCTTTCATGATACAGGCAATATACTTCCCTTACCATCAGAAAAAGAGAAAAAGAGGAACCTGCAAATGATGTACAAAATGAGTTTTAACAGTATTCTTTCCTAATTCTTCTTTTAAAAGAGAGAGTTAAAGCTGACATTCTGATACTGGGAAGAGCACAACGGTGTATTACTACTTTTCTCAAAAAGCCTAAAAAGTTGTGGAGCAAAATGATCCCAAAACAAGTGCTTGAATTTCTGTACTATTAGAACCAAACACCGAAAAAAACAACCAAACAAACCAACCAAACAAAAAAACCAACCAAAGAGTTAAATCCCATTCTGATGTAATTCCAGTTAAGTACCCAAAGCATCACGGGGAAAAATACCAGGAGAAAATAAACAAGCGACAAAATTAAAAAGATGATACTGGTTTAAAAGTACAAGCTTAAGTGACTGGTATTAGGACTGATTCTACTTAGTATTTTTAAATTATGATGTTTAGCACAGGAGGAAGTCAGTGAAACTTTCAAATGAGACTAAATTAGGTGTTATCAACACACAGGCAGGTTGAAATACTCCGTTAAAAAACAATCAGATGACCCTGAAGACCAGAACCCTGAGGATGACCCTACTAATGGTATTTCTGCTATCGGCTGAGAACTGATCGACTAGAAACAAGAAAGGCCCATGTTTCTTAATCTCAGAATGATCACGATGCTGCATTGCTATTGGCCTTGTATCCCCAGCTTTCATCCAACAGCAGGCATTGCCAATCTAAGACTCAAACCAGATAAATTTTAATTACATAAAGAAAAAGGAAAATTCAAAATAAATGAAACACTAAGTCAGAAATGGGCGAGATTTTCAGTTGTGCTGAACGGGAAGGGCCCTCCCGAAAGCGTCCTTACGGCAAAAATGCTCAGGCTCCTCCAAAGGATCTCTCTCTCTTCCAGACTTTTCCAGGCCTTGTTCCTCTTCACTGCAGGGTCAACACACCGCAGTGCTAGTCCCCAGTCTCCAGCACCTCAGTATAGACACCTGTTAAAGAAAGGCAAGGATCTACCGCGGTGAAAGGCAAAAAGCCCACAAAGTTAATAACGTTCGGCATGTCAAAGGCTAGGGCAAACTGTAAGAATAAAGGAAAGCAAAGTACAGAAAAAAGGGAGCAGGAAGGCCGGCACCAAGGTACCCCCTGCGCCTCCAGAAATGGAAGGAACATTGAGAGCCCCTCCATTTTGTCTAATCCAGGTCAACTCGTTTCACTGGAAATCCCCTCTCCGCTCCCACGGGACATACTTCCCGTCAGCACCTCGGGCCTTAGAAAAAACACCGGGAGTTGCAACTTCTCAGAAAGGAATGCGGTCGGGAGCCGCAACCGCATCTCAGATGGGGCGCCAAACTCCCACAGGAGCCGAAGAGAGCCGAAGAGCGCCGAGCCGAGGCGGAAAGAGCCGAGCAGGAAAGCGACGAACCGAGACGAGGGGAGGGCTGACAGAGCCAGAGGGCAGAGAAGCGAGGAGCAAAGAGCCGAGGCGGGCAGCGAACGACAGAGCCGAGGGAAGGCAGCGCCGGACAGAGCAGAGACGGAAACAGCCGAGGCGGACACAGGGGTGAAGTCGGCACTTAAAATTTCCAGGCCTATGGCTAGCAGAAGGCAAAAAAGAGCATGGCCCTCTTGTTTTATAAAACACTCTCTCCCAGCCGGTCCAAAAGCAGATCTGGCATCAACTGCAAAAGAAATCCCTGCCTCCCCTTCCTAATCACGTGGCCAACTGCACATACAGCGCCTGATCTGCATTTGAACAAGAATTTGTATTTGGACATTATACACAGTTCCAACATTTATCAAAATGATTTATTAATACTGGGTGGGAGGAATGATTTTTTTTATAATCAACAAATACAAAACGTCGTCAAAAGAGGGCTTTTCTTTGTTCTTTTGTACAATATTATCCTTTCAGAACTGCCACATGAAAGGACACGCTCCAGGAGAGAAAAGAGCAGACCTCTAACCTCTTCTGAACGGTAACCTTCAATTGTATTTGGATAAAAAAAAAATATTTTAACGCAAAAAGACCCAAGGCGGACAGAGCCGAGTCGGAAAGAACCGAAGCTGACAGCGTCGGACAGATTCGAATAGAAAAGCACCTGATAGCGCTGAGGCGTAAACAGCCTAGGAGGACAACACCGAGCTGAGCCAGACCTGACGGAGCTTACTGAGACTGAACCGGACAAAATTCTGGGGCGCTGCACCGACAGCAACGACCGGAACGAGCCTGGCCCCGCGTCTTTCGTTCCCCCCCTTCAGCCTGGCTCTGCCCAAGTTCCGGCTCGGTGCCGGCGCGCAGCTGTAGCGGCGATGGAGAGGCCGAGCACCAATTAGCCAATCAGACTTTTAGGATTCAGCGCGCCTCTTTGATTGGCAACGAGTCTTTTCGAGCTCAGCCAAAGAGAATGCTGCGTCTACAGTGTTGAAGGGTTCTCAGTGTGTGGGGCTGTGATTGGCTGGGAGCGCTCCGGTACAATGGCGGCGGCGGGGCTGGGTGGAGGCGACTTCTCGGACCTGCGGGAGATCAAGAAGCAGCTGCTGTGCGTGGCGGAGCGGAGCCGCGAGCGAGGGCTGCAGCACAGCGGCAAGTGGTGAGAGCCGCGCGTCCGGGTCCCGTCCGGGTCCCGTCCGGGTCCCGTTGTAACAGTTTGTCCCTTCGCAGGGCCTCCGAGCTCGCCTTTGCCTTGAATCCGCTGCCGTTGAGCGAGCTGCCGCCGCCGCCTCCGCTCACAGAGGTATGGCCGGAGCGGGCCGCTGCCGCCTCGCAAACTGGCACCCACTGGCTGGCTGGGCAGAGCGGGCCGCCGCCGTGGGAGCGATTTGAGCTTCGGGGGGGTGCAGTTGGTCCAGTGCTGCCCGTTAATCCTGTTTGCAGCACCGAGTTAAAACCGCGACCGCGATCACTTCAAAATCCCGCGCAGGAAAGAGAGGGCTCCGGGCGCTGGTTGTTGTGCAGTGCTTTGTTCCATAGTTAACGGGGCAGACACAGCTGGGCGTGCTTTCCTAGATGGAAGGATTGCGTTTGACATGTGGCTGTGCTTATAACGTGGTGCTCTCTAAGCAAAGCTTGAAATTATGCTACTTAATTTGGGGGTTTATTTGTTTTTACCAAGGCCAAAATTTACTGTAGTACAAATTATGTCGTGCCTTTAACTCGTGCTCTTTAGCATACAGAAGATAAAAATTGTATTTCTGTCCCAGTGTGCTTAGGTGTACAGGTGGGCTTTTAGGTACGTGCCTGTTTTGTCAAATTACAGCAACATGACACATCCCAAGTGCATTTCAGAGCACTTAAGTTAATACTATTTGCTGTGGAATTCCTATGTAGGTTGCTTATTGGTGGTTGTTCATACTTGCTGAATAGTCAATTCATATCTTCTGGCATCTTGCCACAGATGGAGTTTCACTGTGTATATTAAATGTTTCTAATTAGTCTGTTCTCATTATTTGAGATCTAGGAATCTGATCATGTGAGGGAATAGAGGTACTTTTCTGATTGTCCTTAAACCATCTTTGAGGATGAATAAACAGTTTTAGCTTTCAGAGCAATTTCATTGATCTGTTGTAATCAGGTAATTTTCCTAAAGCACTTCTGCAGTAATTGGACCTTTTGAGTAACTGTTTCAGGAAAGCCAGTCCTCTAGCTCGACTTTCAGTAGGTGATCATTGGTGTGGTATTTGAGAAAATGTCAGTGGTGGGGAAGGCAGGGCTCTTCCCTTCCAAACTGAGACACTCGAGAAGTTGAGTGTGCTAAGAAGAATACAGGAATTGCTTGTATGCAGTAGACTGTGCAGTAGGGTAGAAAGAGGAGGGAGGAGAGAAAAATATGCGTCCACATAGTGTGCCTGTGAGCAGCGTAGAAATAGGAGAGGAGGCCAATACCTGCATGCATATACTGTGCCTCCATGCTGCTGCTTGCAGATGAGAAGGATGCTTGTGGTACCTTGTACGTATTATGTTACCATGCAGTAACGTAACATAACCGATTTGTCAACTCTGAGCATCCTGTTGAAAATGACTTTCATGCTGGACATACGCTGTTGTCTGAAAAGCACAGTAGGTACTTGTTGATAACAGTGGTGTAAGCTGTTAACCGTCCTTTCTTTCTCTCTTTCCTAAAGCTTATACAATGAGGCCAGAAACCTGCTGCTTGCTAGAGAGCGAGCAAGAGGAATTTGGGAGCCTCAGTGGGAGAAAAACAAGCTCCCTGAGAATCCTCCGCTCTTTGCAGCACCCTATAAGGTAATGGTGGTGGGGTGTGTGGTGGAGGGATGGGAGGAAAGATGGTTGGAGAGTGAGAGCAGAGCTGTGGCTTCTGCATATGGTCTAGCAGACTTGAGTCTGATACGTGCAGAACCAGCATCTCCCCATCTGCTCAACTTAAACTCATCAGAGTATGTGTTTAAAGCTCTGAAGATGGGGCAAGCGCAGTAAGGTCTTTGGGCTGGGCAGATTCATTTGGGGGCTACTTCCTGTAGTTTGGGAGTTTGGGGGAGAGCACCCGAGAGCAGCTCGGCTGCCTGTCTGTGCGCAGCTGTGGTAGAAACAAACGGGTCTGATGTTAGTGTTCCTAAAGACTGCAGGCACACCTACAAGTTTGGCTCAGAAGAACTAATACTGAGTAGAGCAGTCCCACTTGCTTTGGAGGGACTGCACTGCAGGATCAAGATGAGCTTTCATAACTTTGCTTGTGGTGATACGTGGTGATGAAAGTAGGATCCTGAAGAATCTCTCTTACGGAGCTGAATCTCTTGAAGTTGAGGTCCAAGCTTTTTCCATTTCTGCCTCTGTTCTTCTGTTGCAGACTAATAAATGGGATGACCTGTCAATCCAAGTTCGGAGAGTGCTGGGCAATTATGAGAATGTCATGGGGTTCATCAACTCCAAAACCCAATGGTATTTCGTAGGGCTTGATGAAGTTGTTCGTCCGGACTCTCCTGACGCACCTCATTTCCCACACTTCCTTGATGAAAGGAAATTGGAAATCCCTTCTGAACCCATAAAGGTGAGTGCCATTCTTGGGGGGCTCTGTTGCTGGCAGGGTAAGCTCAGCTGTGGGAGAACAGGTCACCAAAGGGCAGAGACTGCGAGAAGCACTGATGGCTGTGCACACTTTATCATTTTTAGAAGGTGTATTTTGAGATAGCCTTTTGCCAGTACATCAGGGGGAGACACCCGGATGGTGAAAATGCAGCACTCGCCATGATTCTGTGTCTTTTTTTTTTTTCGTTGAGGCTGCAGCAGGCCTTATGGTTAGAGAGACTGCTTCTGTTGCTATGATTTTTGTTTTGCCTGTAAAGATGGTTGAAAAGAAGAAGGGGGAAATGATACGCTGAGAAGGTAAAGGGGCGACGTACCTACAGTTAGTGCATGCGGAGCGTCAGTACTCAGAGTGCTGGTGGGTAGAAGTCCCATATCTTCACTGAGTACTGGGACAGCTGGCTGTCCAGTGAGTTCTGTGGTCACCCGGTAGGTTGAAGGTCTTTGGGCTTTTGGGGGTTTTGGGTAATTGTGAACACTACAGGGTTCTCCTAAGTAAGTTTGTAAGATGTAACTGTAGACCCTCAGGAAAGTATATCCTGAAGATTTCTACCAGATGGACTCAGCCTTTGGGAAGCATGACACCATTCTGCTTCCCACTCCATCAAATGCTTTTTGAGCAATTTCTTGAAGCAATTTTAGTGCCAAAGTAGAATTCTAAATCATAAGCAAGATCCTGAAAGCCCTCTAAAATTCTGCATTCAGGGAAAGACTGTAGGCTCTTTCTTGTCCCCCTGCAATGAGCAAAAGGAGGGAGAACTCTTTTGTGTTTGTTGTTGTCAGCAGAAGGCATCCTGGGCAGCAAGCTCGAGCATATCTTCGTTCTAGTCACTGCATTTGTCCTTTCTCTGTCAAGGACTGAGACCTAAGGCAGCTGGGCAAGGAGAGAGGTGGAGATAGCTTTCAGATTGTATTTTGCCTTTGTAATAGGAAGGGAGAGTGTGGGTGAGGTCTGGGTTTTGTGGAAGGGGGTGTTGATCAGCTGCAAACGGCTGTAAGCCGTTTCTTGTGGAAAATGAGAGGAAACGGGCAAAATGACATTGATGAGAAGTTGTGAGAATCCTTTAATGCTGAGAGACTTTATTTGCTTCAAAGTAGGCTTGGCAGTGCGCATCCTGCCTCAACATAATACTTTCTTTTTTTGGTGAAAGCAGTTGATTCGAGAACCAAAGTGTATCCTTTGTACTCGCTTGTACTGTGAACAGGTACCTTAATGCACAGGATTAAAACCAAACAAGTAAAAGACACAAACTCAACCCAACCAAACAGTAGCTATGCTCGGTTTGGATCTAAGTGACTAGAATTTAGTTGCAAAATGCTTTTGCTTTTAATAACCTGATTCCTGCAGCTGACCTCCAGCAATGCATAAACCCTCGAATGGTTAAATCAGTTTAGGAAGTAAAGCTAGAGCTTCTGAGAAACTTGAAACCTTAGAAGTGTGCACCCCATCATTTGAATCTCCCAACTTGTGCTGCATATTTATGTAACTATGCCACTGGGGGGTTTTCAAATAGCTTTGCTATGGTGGACATACCGCTTATGCGTACATATGTATTAGTCTGAAAACCAGTCCTCCTAATGGTCGTATGAAATTTTGCAGATGACTTTGATGTGTTATTTCATGCTCTTTTTCTTTAGAAAAATATTAAAAATCAGTGTCTTTCTACTGAGCTGCCTGAGTTGTTTTCCTCTCCAGCCCCTAGAATAATATCAAAGCTGTGATTTCTCCTCCTGCCCTGCTCCTTTCCTGTGATGATTCTATATTAACCAAAATTCATCTGTAAATTCAGTTATGTCAGCAGAGCACAGTTGTATTTTGTCTATTCAGCTGACAGATATTATCAACAGGAATCTCCTGTGACACGAATTTTCTTTAGCTCTGCTACTTGTACAGCTTTATCTGTACCAGTTACAGTGAGCAGGCTTCTCTTCCTGGAGTAGACAAGAATTCAGCTATTCAAAGTACTGTGGAAAGTATCTATCCTATTGACAATGTGGTATTAGAAATAAGAAGATACCTGAAATCATGGCTTACTGCTCTCACTCAAATCCTTTTCATACCTTCAACACTTGTATTGCAAAACCCCTTGTGCTTGTTCTGAAGGGAATAAAAGGGCACGGAGTCAGCCTGTTACTGACATAATATTTATAGATTCATATTAAGCAGTATTAATTATTTACTGGAGAGAACTTAAAGGGGGCAGCAGGTAAGAAAATTTTGCTGAATTAAGGGGTCAAAATTGGGTGATTGAGAGGTACTGTACAGATGGTAGTAAAACGGGGAGGTGTTTTTGTCCAGAGGCTCTTTATGTAGAGGAATTTCCTAGTGAAATAATCAGCTTCAAAAGCAAGTCATTGCTTTCTTTTGTTTCCAGTCTGTTTAGCTATAAGCAATGATACACCCCTGCTCCATAGTTCAGAGTACTGAGGCAAAACCAGTGCCTTGGGCTAGGTTAGTGTATGCGAGAAAATCATGACACAGTCTTGCCTGTTTGAGTGCTTTCTGGGGAAAAGAAAATCCGCTGGTAGCAAAACATCCATTGATTGCATGTTTTTCTTTGTGTCTTTTTGAAAATCTAAACTCTCCAGTTCAGAAATATTTTGAATTATTATGTTAAGCAGGTATATAGGAGGCACTTCAGGTTTGTAAAATGCAAAGAGTTGTAACATTTTCCACTGCAGTTCGTGGGACTTTTACCACTGCGGGAGCAGGTGTGAGCTGTGACCTGTGTCTTCCAGAGATAATTTTGCCCATAGGTGGTTGGCTCTGGATCCAAAGGGTTTACCAAACATTGGAAGCTGTGTCAAATGAAGACCTTTGCTCCCTTGAGGTGTGCTAAGCTTTTGTGGGAATGCACTCTCCATCCTGCTCAGCTGCACCATTTCTGGTATTCATGTGGTACCGTGGCCAGGTGATCAAAGGAGTTGGATTGACAGAAAAGGAAGGACCGTCTGCCAGGTTAAGTCCTGGACTGTGTCAGTGCGGGCTCAGGGCCGTGCCAGGGGAAGGGCAGGGTGGCAGTGGCCAGGGACTGTGCAGTCGCTTATCCTGGCAGCCACTTAGGGCTGCATTGCCTTCCCGGTGCTGTCCAACCTCACCCTTGAGCCTCAGAGTTATTTCTGCTTCAGAATTATTTTTGGTTTGACTCCTCCTCCCTGGTTCCCACTCAAAGCAAAACGCTCAAAAGCAGAGTCCTGCTTTCAGTGGTTGTGCTGGCAGCTGACTTGCTCACTTTAAAGACTTGTGGGGCTGAGTGTTTACCTTGAGGCTGCTGGTTTAGGTGGGATTACTTTATAGCACTTCCTTTTGTGCCTTCTACCCGAGCAGAGCCTTACTCACTGTAAGGTTCATGCTTACTGCTGGCTGAGATCAGTACAAGACAAATCTAAATATAAAGCTTACAGCCATAATAATGTTGTTAGCATTGCTATCTAATTGGTCTCAGTTTGTATTTCTCTGTGTGTGTGTGTCCCCATGTTTTTTCCCTAGCATATCTGAACAGTTGTTATTCATGGGAAGACAGTTGTGTCGCCTTGAGTGGGTACTGTTTGAAGGGTTGTAAGGGAACCTGTCTGTCTGCAGAAGAAACCCTTAGCTGGTTGAGTTGGAAAAACATTTTGTTTGCCCTCTTAAGAAAGGGTAGACATTGCCCGTGCATCAAACACTTCTGGGAATCGGCGAGTGGGTGAAAGAGACCTGTTGAACAAGTGCACTGTGTCTGCAGCAAACTATAAACGTCTCTTAAAAACATGCTTAAGGACCACCCATACTGATGGTTTGCTTGCAGGATGGTGCCTGCCTGACTAGAAATTATTTTAATCACGGGTGTATTCACACAGTCTTTGTATTTGTTCCAATAATTGCTCTCCTGAATAGGTAACTAGGAATGGTTTCTTCAGCTTTCCCCCAAAGCAGCTTGGTCACCACATCCTCTAAAAAAAGGTGGCTGAAGATGGTTGGACCTGTCTTTGGATCAGAGATGTGTTTAAACTCTTCAGTGAGAATGGAACATTTAGAAATCCTTGGCAGAGAGTCTGCTTTGGTGTCTGGTGTTCCATAAGATAGCCTGCAAAAACCTGTATAGATTTCTGTGTTTATGTGTTTGTTTTGATCAAGCTGATTCTAGCTTCAAATTTTGGCAGGGTTTTTCAATACACAGCAGAACATTATTGCATCCATAATCAAGATTATTAGAGGCTTGGTTAAAATACATACAGTCTCTTTTGTTGGCTGGGTCATTTTTGGAAGCGTGCTCTATGTGTGTGTATCCTGCATCTATCTCTAGTATTAGAGGGTGGATTTTCACACAGAAATGCAGGCGGAAAATCACTTTCAAGATTAAGTTAGTGTGTTATTCGTAGTGTGACTCGTGTGTGAATAGAGAGTCCATCCAGGATGCAAGATCTCCTCCTGCTCTGAGCTAGCGAATCACGTACGGGTGAAGTGAAGACAGGATGGTAGGTTTTGGTCTGATCTTGCCCTTCCCGTTCTTCTCAAACAAACGCTTCATTCATGCATATGCAGTTTTGTGGTCCTCACTGCATTAAAGTGGCAAAAGCCAAAAAAAAAAATGCAGTTGACGTGGAAAATAAATTTATAACCAAGTATTTATATTAAAATATAGTATTAAATTGGAAGCAGCAGCCTAAAGAGGTGACCTTCTCTGCTGATAGTTGATAGCTGCAGTGGCAAAGCTCTCATTAGGAAACAAAGAAAACTGACAGCACAGTGAAGGGCACGGAACTCGAAATTGGC
>JAVHNF010039493.1:11311-21737 GCA_034783455.1 Micropsitta finschii
TTTAAATGGGAAACTTCTGCTATGATGTCTGACCTTGGCATCAGTTCAAAATTAAAAAGGGTCAAAAAAAGCAAACAAACTGTTAGGATGCAAAAAGACTGGGAGAGAAATAGTGCCAAAAATCTTATAATGTCATTAAATAAATCAGTGATATGCCCTGACCTGGAGTATTATATTCAGTTGTGGTTATCCTGTCTCAAAGAGAATGTATCAGAAATACATGAAGTATAGAGATGGGCAATATGAATAATTAGAAGCATGAAAGGCCCTTCATTTCAAGACAGATTGAAAAGTTTAAAATTATTTTAATGAAAGAGAAGATGGCTTAGATGGGCCATTAGTGACAATGGCTACACCGTGTAGAGGAGAAGTTCTTTATTTAGAAAAGCAACAAGTTAAGAATAAGTGCAATGTATTTTTTGCAACACAATTCTCTGGAACTCATTGCAGCTTGGTGGCCAAGATTTCAGCTGAATGCAGACTTCTGTTAGATATGTATTTAAACCAACATATCATCTATGTTGCAGTCCATTGGATTTGAGAGATTTTTAAAAGAGTCACAGACTACCTCAAGTGAGAACAGTAGCCAAACTGTAAATAAGAAAGTTAGGAAGAAACCTTTCCTAAGGACAGGTTATTTCATAATGTTTACTACAGGGTTTCTAACACCTCTTCCTGAAACAAATCTAGTACGGGCCACTGTCAGAGAGAATATCTCAGGAGATGGACCACTGCTCTGATCCAGTGTGTCAATTCCTATGTTGAATCAATGATACAGAGATGAAAGGTTCGATATCCCATTATCAGTCTCTTGAACCATTCAATTCTCCTCCTCTTCCCCATTCAGCTATTGATTAAATTAAATGCAGCAAGGTAAATGGGGACAGGAAAGAAATTCCTTACCTTAGCACAGCTCTTTGTGTATGTGCTTTAGTCTGCATTATAAAGAGAGGGTAACCCCAAACTACTGAGCAATCTGTAAACTAGATTTATTCACAACAGTCCATCCACATAAAGATGACACTATTTGGTTATTATTTTTATTGCATTTAGCTTTTTATTATTTTTAGACATAAGAATATGCATTTGCTGCTCGTTACATGCTGCAGTTCTGGGGCAAAACTAGGTACAAAGAGACTGTGAAGGACAAACCCCTACCATTCATTTGTACACATGTGCCATGCTGACTGCTGTATGTTATGGAAAGATTTTTTGTAGATTCACCAATCTGAAGAAATAATGAGCTTAAAGCAGTGGAACCTCTGAAAACAGTTGGCAGTTAGATAATGATGGATATGCTACAGAATCCAGAGATCTTGGTGGTGGAGGATGAATGATGCATATAATGAAAAGAAGGCTAAAGCTGATCACCTTCCCTGTTAGTATAAACACGTAAAATGCAATTCACTGTGATGATGGTGGTGGTGCATTGCATAATAAATTATGTGTCTGGATCATAAAAGCAATTTTTTATGATAGAAAAGTTTAATAGAAAATGTATGTAAATTGCCAATTGATGCTTTTTGACTGGAGTGTTAGAGGAGAAAATAATTTCTTCCCTAGCACATTTGCAAGTTGAGCTGAAAAAATGTGGGTGAGTTCCACTTTCCAATTTTGCTCACATTTTCAGACATAAAGAGATAATAGATTAGTTAAGAGCTGTGTTTTATTGCTGTAAAACTGTTCAACGTTGTGCAAATTTTTGGAACTGCTATGAGTGAAAGTTGGTGGTGAGGTAAACGTGGTGGAAATTGCTGGTTAATAGAGGAGCAGAAGACAGCCAGGTCATGTTCTAAACTTTCTGGGGGTCCCAGAAATTGAGTTCAGGTGCTAGAACTGAAGGTTGTCTCAGCAGAGAAGCTCTAATAAGCAGAGGACTCCAGTGGGGAAAACAGTCAGAGAAAGAAACACCGTGCCAAAGAGTATCAGTGACAGAAGGGAGTGCTTTTCTGTCTCCCACAATTTGCAAAGGTGCTATCGGAAAGATGGAGATATGTTACCTGGGCCATATTATTATACTGGGGCACATTGCAGCAGATGAGAAATCAAAACTCAAAATACCCATCATGTAAGGATGCTTCTTAGAGCAACCAAAGGCAGCTTGGTCCTCAGGGTACAAAGATACTTCAAACCTGCTGTATAAATTTAATTTTAGCTATTCCCAAATGTAATGTTCTCCTAGGATTGTCTGAAGGGAGCTACACTCTCTAGGACGTGATCTTCTCAAGATGAATATGGGATTTTTTATATATATTGTTCAAACTGGGATGTCTTTCTTTACCTGGGTTTAGCTATGAATAAAAAAGGCAGTAGGATATTCTGGTGATAGTGAAGTTTGGGGTTTTTTCATGGTGCTGGCCATACATTAAGAAAATTTGGGGTGGTTTTTTGGGTTTAATTCTTTAAGCATTTTTAAATTCACCATTGACCGTAGAGCTGTGCAAAAGATTCCAATAAAAAAATTGTTATTTACTATGGAGAAGTAGAATTCAATGAAATTTTTAAAAATAATTTCTAAGTAAAATTTACACATCATATACAGCCAAAATACTGATAAAAAATACCAAACTGACATTTTGAAACATAGCAGCTTGAATCAATGTTTTGTTTTGACATTTTGATGCAAAATGCAGATATTTTTGTGTGACATTTCCAAAGCAAGTTGGGATTTTTTTGGTAACTGTCCTGCGGAAATGTTTAATGATTCGACAAGCAAATGTCAAACTGTTAGAATTCCCGTGCAACATAAATTCCATTGGTGGATCAGCTCTTATTCATGCCCTTTGAAGAAGAGTTGAGCCTATCAATATAATAGAAATCCATATTCTCACACAAGAAGTTCCAGTTCAAGTTTGCGTTCTAGCAGTCTCACGTAATTATCCTTTTTGGCAAACTCTGTTGAGAAACAGTGGGCGTAATATTTTGTCACTTAGAGTTTTTTTTGAAGTAACACCAACTTAGAGAGAAAAACCAGGAAATTTTTATTTCAAGACGAATCTAGGAAATTATTTCATGTGCTGAAATTGGAAGCAGGGTTTTTTTGTTTGGTTGGTTTTGTTTGTTTCTTTGGTTGGTTGGTTGGGGTTTTTTTATCAAACGCCATATTGCCCCCATCTAGACATGAGGAAAATAAATTAACACAAAAGAGTTGTATCTTTGTCTCAGTGCAATGCATCATTCACTTCTGGCTGGTAAACCGATGTCCTAGATGAGGAAGCTGTGTAAGGCTTTCTTTGGCTGATACCAGACTTGTTACTAAATACCAAAGCTGAAGCACTGGTTTCCTAGACCTGCATATATGCCATATTTAAAAGGCTAGAAAGCACAGGAAAACACCAATGTTTTTGCAGAAAAGATGGGTTCTCCAACTGAAAATGTTATGGAAGTTCCTCCTAGGAAGGTTTGGATAGAAAAACAAACTTGCATCTCTAAGGAGGTGAATGGAGCAGAACATGCTGTTTAAGGCTGGGATCTCCCAGGTTTGATCAGGAGTTAGAATTTAGTTCTGGCAATGCCAGGATCCCAAGAAAATATGGACTCTGAATCCTCAGCCATTATCAAAGGCTGCCCTTAAAAGAAATTTGATGGTCTAAACAGAATCACTCTGACACTGATTTTGTGTTTCAATCGATTTCTTCTGTACAGTTCTCTAAATTCTCACAAATGAATGGGAAAAAATAAGAGTCCTTAGGTGAATGTTGCTTTGGCAAAGAGAAGCAAAAATAAGCCACTTTTCCCCAGTTTTATTTCCAGATTTTCTCATCAGAGCTTGAATTCTCATTTGTATCCATATCCACAATATGTTTGTTAAAAAAAAAAAAAAAAAAAAAAGATAAAGCTAATAAGCAGCTAATAAGCAACATGAGAGAGCACCAGATCTGCTAGAAATCCACTAGTAACACAAAAAGCAGTACTAGCTGTGTTCTGCTGAAATGGTTAATAAGAAAAGGAAAAAAAGAAAATTAGACCCTTTATTCTAGAGAGCATACATTTATGCAAAGAGGATGTTTAGCTGGGGGTGAAGAGATGAGGACTTGGCTAGTTATGAACTTGTAGAATAATCATGGGAAAAATGATGAAGTGTTCATAGTGGTATAGTAATGACATATGTAAAGCAAATGTGTTATGATTAGATCAAATTGCAAAGAGAAATGAGTAAATGTTGGGAACAATGCAGCGTTCGATGTGTAAACAGCACATCTCTCTTCTTAGCTGGGGTTGTTATAAGAAAGCAAGAGTTAAAAATACAAGAGCAATTTTTAGAGGCAACCTCATGACTGGCAATCAGTGCTAATAAGATTCTTTTCCTCTTGCAAGATTCACAGAAAGCCCTCAATCCATGCCGAGCACATTCAAAGGCAAGGGACTAAGCGCTCCCCTTACAGGTTCATTATCATTCGCAGGTTATCCCAAGCCAAGTGAATCAGGAAAGCAAATGAATTAGTGAGAATTAAGGAGCCTCAGTGGTCTGAACCCTCTCCAAATCTCAGCTAAGATGAAAGGTAGGCGCTGATGTCTTGTGTCCCAGGGTTTTCAGAATTGGAGCCCCAGTGCCGAGCCGCTTCCTCCAGAGCCTTGCAGAAATGTGCAGGCAGTTAATGTTGCCTAACGTCTCCTGACCGTGGGTTCAGCCATGTGGGAAAAGTTTTACGAGGCTGCAAAAACCAAACCCCCTTTCACTCACAATTAATTACAGGAGAGTTGTTATAGCACCTCGCTGTCAATGAGTCCAGTGTAAGCACGCTTTCTTCTCATCTCGCTCAGTAATAATCAAAGATACTGGGGTAATGTCTTAGTATGTAATGATATCAAAAAAGGTAGTTAAAAGACAGATCTATATCACATTGAACCACTAACAGTACTGTTTCATTGGAAGCAATATCTTAAATGATAGGATTTGTACCTGACATGAATCAGGATCTCTAGTGTTTACTTTTCTTATTTTTATTTGTCTGAAACGATGCGGTACCTGAGAAGCTTTTAATCATATACTTATTTTTAGTTATGACACAATGATCTTCTCAGAGAAGCTATGGACCTAAAGTACAGTGGGCTGGAAAGATTTCAAAGGAAAGCAGTTTGTTTTCATTAAATACTTGTTACTGCTAATTATATTTGATCACTATAAGGAATACAGTTTAATTAAATAAGCACGCTGTCTAGAAGAAATATTTGATTTCCAAAGGATAACAGTATATCTTTGCATTTGTAAGTAGGGGTGGAAATACAAATTTAAAATGTGCAGATATATTTGTGTGTGTGTGTTTGCACGTGTGTATAAATAAAACAGTATTGGTTTGGGGATACTAGAGGTCTGACAGGAAAAAAATCTATTCAAAAGATTTTTTCCCATTCTGATAATGGAATTATACTCAAATAGCTATCTTGTGGCTTATCAGACACTATCTTTTATGTGTGTTTCAAATTATTTAACGTAAGTAATTATCTACAGTAAAATAACATTTGGCAAATGACATTAACCAGTGTTTTCACAGCCTAGGTTTGTATCAACATTTTCATCAGATACATTTTTCTGCCATGTTTTTTAATGTCATCTATTTCATGAATGTGAAGAGTTCAGTATGAAATTACATGTTTTTCATAATAAATGTATGGGTTTAATTTTTTTTTTTTTTTTTTGCAAATCATATTTTTTCAGGGCTAGTTTGAAAGAAATTAATAGAAAATAAAGGCTGGTAACTGCACATGTAACTGAAGTCTTACATTCATGTGCCACTGTACATAATTGTGCCTTTAAACAATCATGCTGGAAAATTTTCTAGTTTTTAGTTCCCCTCTTCATATAATTCCTGACTCATGACCTCCTATCTACCAGTCAAGCTTGATGTGCACGACTGTATCTATCTCATTTATAATAATCATGATCTTTACAGAGAGATCGATTAAAATATTATGGTACTTTTAAAATCAGAATGCATATCAAACGAAGCCTCACAAAATAGAGAAAAAGCTCAGCCTTTTGCTGGGTCTTCATGGTGTGAATAAGATGTTGTAAAAATCTCTTAACATTCAAAGACAGTTAATCATTAAAGAGGCAAATATGTTAATAAGTTTTTATCACAATTGAAAATGCTGTTAGTGGTTCTCTGGATTGCACTGTTTTATACATACTGCATTTAACATGGTTAGCAAAATGAGACCCTCTCCTGAATTCTTGGGTTTTCTTGAAAATCACCACCTCCAAAATAATACATAGTTTAAATAAAAAGCTAATAACATTTAAAGAAGAATTTTCCTTTTAATATGCTCTCTAGTTATTATAAAAAGTATTTTAAAAACTACAGAACGTTTTAACCCCTGCTCTCCTTTCACATAAAATTGCTGAAAGGAGAAAAACCCCAATATTATTTCAATTAAGGTGGAAAATATCTATCTGAGGCATCAACTCTAGACAATCTCTTTTCCTTGTACTTATAATTAAATTTTTAGTGGGGGTTTAGAAATCACAGCCACAACATTGCCAGCAAAGCAAATGCTCTGAGACTTAAAGGAAAGATAAAGGTGAACTGCAGGATAGTGTTAAAATTCAGCAAATCTCATTCTTAATTCTTTAACATTGCAATGTTATTACCTACTTTTTTTTTTTTCTTTTTTGTTTTCATTGAGCCTTGTGCAGTTCTACATGGAATATATTTTTCTGCTGTTTTTTGGTTTTGGGTTTTTTTGGGGGGGAGGGGGGCAATTAGATGAAAAAAATGTTTCAATTGATATAATTCTCCCCACTGTCTTCCTAAACCTCTGTATCGTGAGATGATTTTATTAATTGTGTTTTTAAAAACTGCTATTTTTTAAAATCAGTTTCCACTAGTTTAGCTTACATCTTGCTTTTCGTCAATTCTGTTTATGTTATCTAAGGAATTAAAGATAGCAGATGCAGGTAAAAACCTTTTGAGAAAGCCTTGAGCATTCGACAGCAGGAAAAAAACCCTAAAAAAAAAAATTAGAACAATTTCCCAAACAGTATCAGCCTAGAAAGAAGCATAGCACACAGTACTAGTGTGTGCATATGTGTGTGTGTGGGAAGAGCTTAGTAATACAAATATTATTTAAAATGGTGTGAATCTGCGGCAGCCTGCAGCAACAGCAACATCAGCCAGTCCTGCATTAGCGAAGCAGCGGGCCCTGCCCTTGTGCTGGCCACAAATGACCAGTGAAATCCCAGAGGCACTCTTGAATTTCTGCATTCTCATTTCATCAGCTGCAAAATATCTGTCACTCACGTCCCACACTGGGCAAAGTGACACCTGCCAGTCTCAAGAACAAGGACAAATTAATGTTCCTCTACCAACTGTGTCTCAGAAATGAGTAGTGAGCGATGGTGTGAGCAATCAACAGCTAGAGTACATTGTTAAAGTTTGCAATGCATTTGTGGGGTTTCCTTTCAGCCAAGGTAATTTGCAGCAGCTGTTGTAGTTTTATGCTGTTATTGAACATGTCTTCTGCTGATTTCCCTCCTAATGAATCTTCTAAAAATATTTGCAAAATGTGTGCAAAATTCCATTGCCGAGGGTTCCTGAAACTGCAAAACAAGGCGGCTCGATTTCAAACAATGCATGGGAGAGGCAGTGCAGCAGCTGCCAGAGGAACGTGCAATCCAGGCACTCGCCTTAGCCACTCGATCTTCCTAGAAATCACTCAGAAATATTTTGGATATTAGATATAAAATCTTAAAAAAAACCCAAAACAACACAAAACATTTTTGATGTCTGTCATCATGTCACATCATGTTATGCGATATTATATCTGCTTATGATGAGATGCAACATGACAGGATGTAATGCAATGTAACGTATCAAAAAATGTAAATAATCCACTTTTGGGGATTAGATATCTGCTGTCAATTCCTATAGCAGGAGACTGAACTGAATTTATTGAGGCAGATGGGAGCTCAGTGAACACCAAACTGTCCATGGTGTTTGCAAACCAGCACACATCACAGTTCACTGCCTCTCCCGATTACTTTTGGATAGTTTGGCTCATATATGACTGTATTACGATGTTAAATAAAAGTTCTTGTAACTTGATCACTTTGTTAATTATTACTGCCTACAGCATTAGCTTCAATGATGCCTCGCTTCGCTGTGAGTAGCAGTTTGTACATTTTTTAAATTCTTTGCTTTGGAAATAGCTGTAGTGTTTCTCATTGTAAAATGTAACTCAGACAGTGTGAACACAAAATCGAGTAGTACGTATGACATGACTGGAAAAAAAAAATGGTGCTTGGAGCTAAGTAGGAGACTGCTCAGGATAGTGCAGCCTCCTGAGGTCTCCTTGAGGCTGGAGACCTTTCTTTTGGTGCGTGGCTACCGCCAGAAAACAGGAAGGAGAGGATGAGTGCTCATTTCTATTGCATCTCTCTGTAAGTTATTCACCAAAGCACCAACATTTCAGACTTGAACAGGCTCGGATACCTCGTCTGCTGCAGTTCATCAGCACTTTCTCCCAGGTCTCAGAGGAGTGGGCTTGGGCAATGGCACCTGAAGGCCTGGAGGTAATATGTTGCAGCAGGTACTGAGGATTTGGGGAAATAAAAAACCCTCAGTTTGCCATTGCATAATCAAGGAGAGAGAAAGAGGCTTATCGCCAGCAAAGGGAGGGATGCAGAGGGCAGTACCCCAATCCCCTGGCCCCATTCCCACCACAGCTCAGGGCTTCCCTCCCCTCTGCCTTTACCTTCCTGCTGGCTCACTTGTGGCAGCAGCATTCAGCCCAGAATTAACCCATTTGTGTGTCCGCTGCCCCAGAGAAAAAATACAAGCCAAATTATTTCACCAGTAATTAAGAGTTAATGGAGGTTTTAGAACTTACTTTTTACTTTGTTTCAACAGAAGACAAAACGGCATATTGTCTGAAGCCTGGTCTGTAGCACTTTGCAAAAATATCTCCTCGTTGCTACAATGGCTTCACCCCCTCTACCTTTGGCTGCTTTGGGAGCTTGAGCATGGATGAGTGAACAGCATTTTAAATAGCATGCTTATTCAATGTGCTCTAAGCAGGGTTAGATAATATGATATTTATAAAGCCCCATTCTCTGTATACTCAAGGGTTGCCCACCTTGCTAGCACTGATGCTGCCGAACCAATATTAGCAGCAGTAAGGGGTGGCTGTAAATTTTGCCTCATGTAGACAAGGCTTACAAGGTAAGCGAGCAAACTCCCGTCTGTGACCATGTGCCTAGGAATGGAACCTTTTATTTGCTGTCATAGTGATGACTTTTAATTGTCCCAATAAACAAGCTTTTAAAAAGCTTCTAAAATGTTCTCTAATAACACACTTTGGTCTTTAGCCATAGAAATGCAGAAATAATTAGAAGTGCCATTGTGTACAGTGCCTTCTGGACTGGGCTGAAGGTGAAGGAGAAAGTATCATGCTATCCTTGTCAGCTGCAAGGGTAATTACTGCTGGCTGAAATTACTCAACATTTGTTTATAAGCTCCCCAGAGCATGCTGTAAATAGATTGTCTGTTATAGTCCAATCACATTAAAACGCTGCTCCTTGCAAACTGCTACCTCCTGTTTTCTGTAAGCTAGACAGAGAAGGCCTGCTGCTCACTTATTGAGCACCAAACACTGAAGAGCTATGTTTAATGTGATTGTTTTCATTAGCTCTTCTATGTCTGATATTACATTTATAGTTTGTTGGGCTTGAAGACCGGCATGTTTCATCACCTTCATTTGCTGTAGTGAGAGTGAATAGCTTTATTTCTGGAGGCTGTATGCAACAGTCGATCGGAAATTTGGAACAGCAAAAGCATGGGAATATCTGCAGTCACTTGTTCTCCTCCTGGGCAATGGTGGTTTTCTACTTGCCTTTTAAATGCTTCTGCATTGGTTCCTGCAGTGGTCGCATTGCCTAAATTGTCCTTTGAAGGATGAGAAGTATTTTCATAAAAGGTTAGAAAGAATGTATTTTCCTTAGCACTGAATTTCACACTACAGCATTGTCCTGTCCATTATGACCTGAGTTGTATGAAATAGTGATGCAGCCACAGTCTGTCTGTTTGATTTCCTCTCAGCATGATTTACCACATCGTATCACAGCCCAGGTATTTCCAATAAATATGGGGCCAAATTCATTGCTGACATATGCAGACAGAATTCCATTGCTATCTATAGAGTTGTATTTGCTCCCACCAAGGTGAATCTGGCCACTAAGCTGAAGATTTAGGGGTAAGAAATGAAATTTTGGCAAAAACCCAACCAAAGAACCAAACAAAAAAAACAACAAATGAAAAAAACCAACCCTTATAAAACCAAAAACCAACCGCCACCCCCCACTATGTATTAAAGAAAAAAATAATGAAGGCAGTACAGATCCATTACTGGGTATCAGGGGTGGAAATTTGTAACCCCTGTTTCATGAGTAATTCATGAGAACACACACAAAGGGTATTTCAACAGCACT
>JAVHNF010039505.1:26112-37639 GCA_034783455.1 Micropsitta finschii
GAAGAAATTCTTTACTGTGAGGGTGGTGAGGCACTGGAATGGGTTGCCCAGGGAAGTTGTGAATGCTCCATCTCTGGCTGTGTTCAAGGCCAGGCTGGACAGAGCCTTGTGTGGCATGGTTTATTGTGAGGTGCCCATGGCAGGAGGATTGGAAGTAGATGATCTTAAGGTCCTTTCCAACCCTAACTATTCTATGATTCTAGCTGAAAGTGATACTGAAATTCTGACACAGGTATCTAAAGTAATTTAAACAGAAGAACTGAATTTGATTTGTTCATAGTATTTAGTGATCATAAAATACATGGTTGGAGATTTTGACAACAGAAATCCTGCCTCACTCTTTTTGTTTGGTCACCTTTGCTGCTAGACACACAACTAATTTTTTAAATATCAACAGCACTAAGGAGAGATGTATCCCATACTCACATAAGGCAAAAGGCTGGGTTCACTGTTCACTCCACAGATACTGATCAAGAAATGCAATATTATTTTCAGATTCTTTGGCCAGCTGTCTGCCAAAGTAGTCCAGACATTTTCTATCTCTGACCAAGCCACTTCATCACCATACTAGAAAACAAAAAAAATATTTCTCCTGAAAATTCCAGTAGAACAAACTTTCTGAAAGTGATCTGATCTGACCATGCGAGGCAGGTTCTAGAAAAAGGAGACACAAATCCTGTAGGAAGCTGCTGCCTTTTACATTCCAGAATGAAACCTTCACATAAATTCATTTTTATAAACACATTCTGGAAATAACTGTTTTCTTTTGCAGCTGTAAACAGATTAAAATACATCTGAACATATATATACACATATATTTTATCTATATATGAGATATATTTTCATACATTATATAAATACACATTTTTATTTCCATGTGAATTTATTTCTAATTTTATATATCTATTTACATTAAGAAAAGAAAGGCAGCTATCTAAATTTAGCAGAGACCCATTCTCCCAGTTGGTTAAAATCCTGAATAAAATTCCATGGATCACAGGCCGCCAAGCATTTTTAATCTGTATCTTAAAATATGACCTCTCATCAGTAAGATTCAAAGACATGAAGAATTGTCAGGAGCACTGCATACGACCAATACTTTTTCTCTGTTGGAAGTGGCTATCACAGGAAGGAGAAGGGTCTATCAGACTTTGGCAACAAGACTGGTTCCAAAACTCTACTTGGAGATCATAGGTATACAGGTGACCTGGTATTATCTATACAGCTAGACATCTATATTCTAAAACAACAGTCATATACTGTTACTATAAACAACAATTAATATAACACATACATTACATATTATTGATTTAATAGCTCAAAACTATATGGCATAGTTTTGGTACATATAAACAACTCCACAAATACGAACAGTAACTTTTGAAAGTTTGATTAACAGTATCTCTGAATTTGCTTGCACCCTAAACACAATAATCCACTGGAACAAGACAGAGCACTTAATTAGTTTTACCTTTGCAGTCATATACATCAGATTGTTCAGAACCATAGCTGTAGCCTGTGGTGACCCCCAGCCTTCTCCTCTTAGCCATCGTCTACTGTTCACCATTATTTCCCTGTCTTTCAAAGAATCTTCTTCATCTTCATCTTGCCGACGAACAGTTGGCAAAGGTTTCAAGTCTACCAACTCAATATTGTTCATCCATGACAGAAGATAATGCAGCATCACCTGTCTCCCAGCTGGGTGAGCCGTTTGGATTCTCTGACTTACTTCTGTCATGCAAAAATTAGGTACATACATGAACTGCAAATCAGTAATGAGAACTGTTTTGGTAATAACAACAATCATGCACTCAAAAGACCATACTGATATGAAGTAATGCTGACACAGACGTATTTTTTTGTTTAGCTGACTAGCACTGTTTCATAATGATAAAGGCTGCAGTCTGCAACAGAACTAATTGAAGACACTGCTGACAGACAGCATGCTGAAGAAACCGTATTAGCATATGCATCCATATATATTCCTCTAACTGGAGGGAACTATAAAACTAGATCATGTAAAAATATCAACTTTACCAAAAAGGCACTTAAAATGTTTTCTTCCTCATATTAGTCCTAGTTTGATTTTTTTTTCAATTGATGTGAGAGGCTCTTATTCTGCAATTGCTTAAAATTGCTATGAAATAATATTTCTAAGCAATCTACAGTAAATAAGAAAACAGTAAAAAGAATAATAGAAGAATAATTTTTAAAACAGTTGCAAATTATTTCTCTGACATGATTTTTCATGGCTATCAGAAAGTCAGCAAAAGTATCTTAGATTCATGTTGTTTCCTCTTGAATATATTTCAAGCAAAATTAAACAAAAGTTATCACTCAGTAAATCCCATTTACTACATTTATTATGATGATTTATTTATAAATAAATTATTTATTTATTCTGCTGTCCTGATTTTAGTGAATCACATATAAATTAACTATTGAAAAATAAGAATTACACATTTTGTACAACACTGTTGACCCAATAAAGTTTTTTTTGTTTTTTATTTATTTTTTTTTTTAACCATACCTGAGAAGATAGCCAGTGTTAGCTCAGGGTAAGTCCTTGCTAATTCTTCTGACAGTTGATAATACGACACAGAATATAGATGTGGTAGAGGAGAAGGCTGACCCAAAACCCCATCCATCCGCTGAACTTCCAGTTTGTGAGCATAACGGAACATCTTTGGTTCCAAGATCTACAACAGCAATGTTCAGAATTTGAAGATAAGTATAGAGCTACAGTGGAAATCTTTATATAAAATCACCTTTCAAATTCATGTACCTACTCTCATTTAATGCTTCCTATCTATGCAGATCTCCATACATCTATAGTATTCAACAACACTGGTAATTTCACAGAAGACTAAGACGCAATCCACTTGATGAGTTTCCAGCAATAAATTTCAGAAATCTGCTTTTATAAAATACCATATTAAATTTCTCTACAATAAAATGTGAAATATTACTGAACTCTTGTCCTTCCAAAAACTATCTATTTCTGCTAATCTATGAGGCATGGATAGGAGCAATGTAATCTCTGACGTAGCAGAGACGCAGCTGGAGGCTAAATGAGTAAGATACTTTAAAGTCTGTTTTGGCTGATCTTAAGCAATGGTGTTCACTTGAGAAGAAAGACAGTGCTGAACAGCAGGGTGGTGTGTGCTGATATACCAACAAGGGTGAGACTTTAGTGGGCACTTTACTGTTGAATTTAGCTGGCAACAAAAAACTTTTTCCAAAACCTCCAAAGCTTATGATCCGAGCCACAAGCAGCACCAATTCATTTACTGATGGTTAAACACTAATGCTGCCTGTAAGATTAAGCTTACCTCTAAATGACCTCCAAAAGAAATATACAAAAGTAAATGAAATGGCTAACAAGATTTTCACTATCATCTCTCCACAGACAAATGAAAAATGTTTGGCATTAATGCAAAAATCAGAAAACTGGCTGCTGCTCCAGTAAACACTGGCACAGGAAGCAATATGCTTCTCTCTGAGGTGCTTCTGGACAAATGGAGCTATGTACCATTCTGTTTCAGGGCCAAACTAGAAGAACCTTGATTTAAGTTTTATCTCTTGAAAAAGTAGATATTATGGTATTATACAAGTCTCAAGTGCTTTGTTCCTGACAACAGACACACTTCCACTGAAGTCTGCCCATGCCAAGTAAAGATCTGGTCTAACTACATATTAAAATACAGAAGGAAAAATAATATACATAGTGTTTCATTATTGAAAGGACAAACAAATAGTAACAGGTTGTTGGGGTTTTTTTAAATGCACAAGACAATTCTTATTTTAAATTAAAAAGTCAAAATTAGTTTACAAACCTGTAATAGTTGCATAGCAACTTCATAGATAGCCCTAGTAGAATCAGCTGCTTTAAATAATATCAGATTCAGGAGGGTCACCGTATCACACTGGTAATCCCTAGGGAAGATTTGGAAGTGTGAAATAAGTAAAATCACATTTGTTTTTTTTAAATTTGAATTTATTAAAAGTTTCTATAGGGGATATGGTATGGGATATCATAATTTTTTAAGAAGTTTCTTTAGTAACACACACAAATAGGAGAGAACTTTTCTCATAAGGGCAGAAATAACCACAGTTCTACATGAAAACACTCTTTGAAAATGAAAGTTTAAAGTTCTGAAAAACGCTATAGTACCTGTTTTGGAACACACTGGCTATGGCTTTAAAACAGCCAGCTGCTACCCGCTTGGAACCTGTGTAACACCGGTCTACGGCCCAGTACATGAGGTTACTCTGGTCGGGGTTGAGTTCCAAGAGCAGCATGACTGCCTCACAGCCTAGCTGGTGAACCTGCATTCCAGGAGAGAACCAATATGCATTTATAAGTATAGAAAAAAAGACCAACTTTCAAAAATGGCATAAAATAGGCAAATAAATATTTAATTTTAAAAGCAAAAGAGTTGCAATAAGCAAAATTTATTCCAAATAAATTGGAATAAATAAATTCTAAAACCAATGAGACCACAGCTAAAAATAACAACAGGTAATTGTATCAAACCGTTTAACGTTTGACTTGCACACACAGTCATAAACTAGCAAATAAGTGGCTTCACAAATAAGTGAAGCAAATAACTAGATAGCGCTAGTGACTTTTTATTCCTCATTTCCAAGGCTACCTTGAGCTATTTACTATTTTTACTTGTCTTACTACAAGCTGAACACTGACCTGAAAGCATCAAATACAGAAAAGCACTTAAACATACACAGGAATTCCAATGGGATACAAAGGATAGATCTGCGTGAAGGCTTGCATGTTCTCTTGAATCAAAGTAGCCCAATGGAGCTGTATTTTATGTCGTCACAGTATGAGTGCAATGGAGGCCCTATCTTTTAAATTTAAAGCTTGCCTTGTTTAGCTGTAAAGCCTCGTCTTCGTAACTCTGCAGAAGCCCTGATGGACACTAAATTCTTACAAGAGTTCATGTTCAAAATCCTGTCTCCTTTAAGTTTCTGAATGATCTGCTAATAATTACGACTTAACCTAGCTGATTAGTTTATAAACAATACTCAATTTTTCACTCCTTGCCCCTTCCTTTTCTATTCTGTTTTGTGCATTCTTAGACTGATTAGGGACTGCCTTCCTCAACAGGGTGAAACCAGGACAGTACAAAAATATGCACTACTAAACCAGCTTTGAGCTTAAGCTACCCTAAAGCTTTTAGGCCAATCTGACCACAAAAGTTGTTGAAGCAGATGTTGAAGGCACTGACAGTTGCAAATCAATGTTGACACTGCTTGTGTATTACCTTTTTATCTTGTGAATCCAAGATATTATCCAGCCATTTGTACAAATAGCCATCAGATGAGAGCCCAACGTTGTCTGCAACAGGGCCACAACACAGTACAGCAGACATAGCCTTTAGAAAGTAATTGAAAACCTACATTTTAATAACTCAGAGGAAATGCTTTCACCGAAACCATTAAAATATATGAAAACTAACTTCTGCTCAAACAAGGGAGGAAGACTAAGGATAACAAAAACTGTTTAACATCTTATTCAATAAATTATCAAATTTTTCTCAACTCCCAAATACAAGAAACTGTCAATACTGAAATGCTAACTTATATAAGAGTTAATGTGCCAGTTTGATTCTTAATGTATTTTTACATAAAAGCTTTTATTCTTAGGCAAATAAGGACTGAAGTCACAGGAAGCAAACATTTTAAATCAATTTTAAGAAATTCCTATAGCAAGTGTGATAGTTTATAGTATGTAAAAAGGCAAACTGTCACAAATACATGTAAGGCAGAAATAAAAAGGAACTAAGCCATTAATGGCAACAAGGATGTGAAAACCACATCCAGAGTCCAAATGTTAAATTTGCATTAAAAAAGTCAAAGTAACAATCTATTTCCAAAATTCAAAAGTACTAAAATACCTTTAATGCACAGTATTGGTGTCTGTTTATTCTCATGTTCCTATCACTGTATCTGTCCAGGGGAGTAAACATGATACTAAAAGGACCTGCCCAATGACTGAACAACATAAATAGACTGTGGCGTAGACTTTGCTGAGGAAAGACACTTCTCCTCTGGTGTACTGTAAGAAAAGCACACAGTTAGACACATAACTATTGTCATCCTTTAACATACAGTGTGTAAACCAGAAACAAACCCAAACAATGAATACAAAAGAAAAAAATCAATGTAAAGACATATTATTACAACTTCATGATAGCTGATGTAGGTTTACTGTTGTCCTGTTTAATGCCACTAGTGTACAAGAATAAATTATTTCTTAGTCACAAAGACTTTTTCTAAATTAGAAAGTCACTTGTACAGTTCCAAACAGTACCAAGAACCTCTCTTAAAAAATCATGCTGCTAAAGTTATATTAAAAACTGATGGTATAATTATTTTTTTTTTTTTTATTACTCTGAAACTTCAGAGAAAAAGTGGATTTTCCCTTAGGGTTGTGGTTTTTTGGGGAGCAGGGTTGGTAATGTAGTACATAATAAATACAGTCACCAGAACTTATTAAACCAGTTTTACATACCTGGAACATTTTGAATGATATTTGCCACTAAGGCACTAAAATGGCATCGGATATCTTTCAGTGTATCAGAATCCTTTTCATTTTCTGCTTCTAGGAGTTGTCTTGTTAGATCAACATACTCAAGTAAAGTGTTGTTGAGGGAATGTGTTTCATTATCAAGGCCACCACTTGCACTTAAAAATAAATGAAAAGAAGAAGTCAACCAGAATGACAAATACATATAATGATTTTTGAAAACAATCCCTTTTTTTGTCTTTTTAAAAAATCCTACAACCTCATTGCTGCAAATATTTAATTAAAAGTAATTTCTTCAATCAGGCTCTATTTCAGATTATATAAAAAGCTCTAGTGAAAACTAAGAATCAAACCTCACTATCAGAAGCCACTCATCCTTCCACAGAATTATTTCTTATACTGGGGACAAGTATTGGTAATAATGAGGTGAAAGGGAGGGATTAGGAAGTCAGCAAAACACCAAATTTTATAAAACCATGTCTATTTAGCCATATACTAAAACTCCCTGAAGAATTTTGCAGGTTTGTTTTACTGGGTCATAAGAATACTAGTGACTTAATTCAGAAGCATAAACAACACATCTCGTGAGTGCCACCCCTACCTGTGACTAATGACACCAGCATCTGCCAACAGTTCAAATATTCGTACTAGTTGTACTCGTAAAATATCTCGACGCCTGCGCCGTTTCATGTTCTAGTCAACAGAGGAAACACAAAATTAAACGAAGCAGAGGAAAAACTAAGGATAAAACCAGAGTGGCATATAAAAGCATTTACTGTACTACAGCTAGCATTAATTATCAGGGGTGCCAACCTTTCCAGATGAGCTAGCAAACTCGCTAATAATTTTAACAGAACAATGAATGACATCTTTCCCAGTTGCCACTCCAAGTTACAACAGGTTTGCTATTACATGTATTACCAAAATAATGTTTTCTATCAGTCTCCTGTAGCAAAGTGCAACATGTAAACCTGTGAAGTACATATGCCAATCTTTCTACGTATTTTGAGGGAGGTGATTCTTCTCCTCACATCACCCCGGTGAGACCCCGCCTGGAGTACTGTGCCCAGCTCTGGAGCCCTCAGCACAGGAAAGACATGGATTTATTGAAGCAGGTCCAAAGGAGGGACACAAAAAATTATCAGAGGCTGAAGCACGTCTATGAAGACAGGCTTGAGAGAGTTGAGGCTGTTCATCCTGGAGGAGAAAAGGCTTCAGGGAGACCTTATCTCCCCAGTCTTTCCGTACTTAAATAGGGCTTATAAGAGCGATTGGGAAAAATATTTTAGCAGGGCTTGTTGCAATAGGACAAGGGACAATTGTCCTATTGCTCATTGAAATAGGCAAATCTCTCCTAAAAGAGGAGAGGTTCGGGCTAGATATAAGGATGAAATTTTTTACAATGAGGGTGGTGAAACACTGGCACAGTTTGTCCCAAGAGGGGGTAGGTGCCCCATCTGTGGAAACATTCAAGGCCAGAGTGGCTGTGGCTCTGAGAAACATGATCTAGCTGGAGACGTCCCTGCCCACTGCAGGACGGATTGGACTAGATGGCTTTTAAAGATCTCTTCCAACCCAAACTATTCTACTATTTGCATATAAGACTGCCAAAACACATTACAGACCAGTAACATTTTGAAAGAGAAGTATGTTCCTTCCCATCATCTGTATTTAACTACAAATTTGTTACTAATAAGAATATTATAGTTACTACAAAAAATAATGAGCAGCCACCTCTAAATTCGTGTCTGTGGAGATTATTATTTCTATGAATACCTACTAAGGCTTCTAAGCCTTGCTGTAAAACATGCCCTCCATCAGAAAATTTTCACTCAGAGCAGTCAATCAAGTGAGTTTACAGCCTTTTTCATTATAAAAAAAAAACCCAACAAAACCAACCAAAACCAAACCAAACCAAAAAGCCAAACACCCTCTCCACCCACAAAACCACAAAAAAAGACCCCAAATTTGGTAGACAACAGAATTCAATCTCAAGTCTTAGCTGCTACTAATTGTGGGCATGTTACTGATGATACAATGAAGTAACAACTGTGTAAAGCTACTCTGAGGTAAAAAGAAAAGGTTACACTATTTTTTAATTATTTTTTTTTTGAAACAAAACTGATACAGGAATAATACAGAGCTCAAAACAAACACAAAGCTCTGTAAATACCTCACAGTCATTTAAAGAAGTAACATCTCACCTTTTTATCTGGTACAGTGACAGTTTTTAGGTGCAGAAATTAAAGAATATAACATTTCTCTACTACCATTCAGGAGAAGATATTTAAAACTGTGTACTGAACATAGTGGAAAATATCTAATTACCTCTGGCCTTCTTTCAAGTGCTTCCTTAATTATAGGATGTAATTCTTCTATTAGTTCCCTGAATTGAGAGAATAAAAACAACTGTTAAATTCACATCTCAACTGAAAGATGTTTCACAGCAACTAGTATTACAATGTAAGTTAAAACACTCTCAGGTTTTCTTTCTTTACCTGTAGCTTTCTGAAACAAATCAGCATTTAAAGAGATATTTCCTAGAAAGCTATTTTCCCAATTTAAAGACAGATGACTGAACAGATGTCTCTAATTACCACTAAATTTGCATTCACCAAGCATTATGGCATATTTCTATCACAAATGATTTACTTTCATAGGCAGGGTTTAACAAAGCCTTATGGTGCAAACAGCTACCCTTAGAAAAAAAAATGTTGGCAGCTTATCATACACTGCTCTGAGTTGTCATGATGCATTTACTTGTTGATAAAGACTGGTTTTTTTAAGGCAAATAATGCTATGCTGACAGAAATCAGACTAGTCTCTATGAAAACTGAAAAGCAACATGCATTCATGTGGTGGTTACATTCCCTATTTGTTCTAAAGCTTCGCAGTCTTTCTTACTACTCAGTTCCCTCTGCCAAACTAAGACTGCCTTACAACCCCAAAAAGGGGACAGGGAAAGGTGATCAGTAGTATAAATCTATGCAGACAAAATACTGAGGTAAAAACATGCTATTTTTACTCAAATATTTGCTAACAAAATAACTACCATCTCCACTTTAGACTGGGAAGGTGATACATTTCTCTACTACCTGTGCTACTGTAATTCAGGCATATCAAAAGCATACACTGCTCAAGTTTTCATGCTAAATGACTGACTCTTCTGCTACACTGTTCAAAGGTTCACCTTCAGAGAACGGGTCCAAGTGACCAGAAAGCTGCACAAACTTTTGTGCTGTGCTCAATTACTAGAGACTTATGCATGGTTAGAGATTGTTTTATGGTTCCTTCCAAACACAGAAAACACAGAAAAGAATATGGAGGAAACTTTTTTGTGCTAAAACATGGTACAGGGTTAGCTTCCAATGGAGAGCAAGAGACACCTACACAAGCTCATGAAAGTGCAATGACCAGAAACAGAAAACAAAGGATTTTTCTGTCAAGTTTAAGAGAACTGCATATACATATCACCTATACAGAAAAAAGTTCCCAAGGAAAAAATAACAGGTTGAGAAGAACAGTGCTTAATAAACAAAACTAAAACAATGAATCAGCACAGAGCTGCAATGGTGAAGGGTGGGATACAATTAGCATCTGGTGTGAGTATGCACACTAGACAGAGGAAAAAAGCTGGTCATCAGAAACATAAAATTCAGAACGAAGAAATCAGAGGACTGATGAGAGTAAGATTTTTTTGTTGTTGTTGTTTGCTGAATGAATTGTTTCTAATTTAGAAAACAAAGATTTCTGGTGAAATCCTTTCTGAAAGCATTTTCTAGACTTGTAGAGCACAATTATGATTTAAACTGTTAAGCAGATCCTCAGGGTCATGGGACAAAGTTTATTTACTTCTGGTAGATATGATATAAAAGTATTAAAAGATTGTCTAAAGATTAACCCAGAATACTATAACTGAGGACTTGGCATTATGGTTTCGAATCCATCTTCAGCTCTTCATCTGCCATAATGTGGCACAGAAGTGACTGCAGAGAAGAAGCATCTAATTCAAAACCAAGAATTTTAGTCATCCTTGGTTTCCTCTGCAGAAGCAAAGTTGTTTGCTATAGCTTGGTACAACTTCGTAACTCTCCACTGTAAGAGGCTGGCTTCTGTCAGAGAACATCTGATGCTGAGGACTGGCCTTCCCAGGAAATCTTCTTCCCCTCAGATGTTCTTCCTCTTCATCCATCCTCCTTAGAGAGTTGTCAGTTAAGGAAAGCAACATAGAGATGCATTTTAAAACTCACAGCTTCTTGGCATAGAGCTGTCTTTTCAACTCAGTGGATTGGTAAATAGACATTGACAGTACAGTACATGAGGATCTGAAGAAAAGTAAATCTCAGCTGAGGTCGGAATGCCACGATAGCTAGAAAGACCATTTTGACTCCAACAATTATATAAAAACTTGTCACAGTAGAGTACCCAAAAGTTTTGGATTATGAGCTGAATCCAAATATCTTGAACAAGATGTATGAAATTAAACTGATAGAACAAGTGACTTGGCACAGATTTAACTCTGCTACAGGAGAACGTAGTTACTGGCACTCAGACTAATCCACTAATCCACATGGACTTCTCGTTAGTACAACGCGTGAGAAAGGTGTATGAGTTATGAAGTTACAGGAAGTTTAAGCAGGAAAAAAAAGAAAGAAAACATGGAAAGGGGTGCACCATGGACTTCAGAAGCTACAGCACTCATCAGAACACAGTTGTAACTGGGGTTTTTTCAGCTTGACCCAAATATCTATTTTTAGAATACAGTTACCATGAAACTCCTATTCACAAAGAGCTCAAAACCATATGTTTTTTGCCAATACCAGTAAGGACGGTTCAGTAACTCTTACAGACACACCAGAGTAACTCTTTGACACAAAGTAACTCTTTGACACACCAGAAAGCTGCGCTGCCATTCAGCGAGACCTGGACAGGCTGGAGAGTTGGGCAGGGAGAAACTTGATGAAATTCAACAAGGGC
>JAVHNF010039507.1:0-24439 GCA_034783455.1 Micropsitta finschii
GTATTAGTCCAGGTTAGCAGTTTCAGGGCCACAAGGATGAAGGGAGAAGAACAGCTGTTCTATTATGACAGCTCTGGAGTATGAATATAGAGCCTTTGTATGGGAAAGAACTAGAAAAATGTTCTTATGACATTTTGCAAGAGCTGTTTATGGAGCAAAATACCTCTTCTCTGGGGGAAAAGTCATCAAGGGAAGAAAGAGCAGCCTAAGCCACTCTGAAGTTATAGCACTGTATCTGGCCACAGTGCAAGGCAGGGGATTTAGAGAGGGGTTACTCATACTTAGCTTTTTTCCTAGCTGGGCTTATAGCCTGAGTTTCAATGTCTTGCACCTGCACAGAACATATGAAATACCACCCATATGAGCTATTATCTTCTTATCTACATCTTGCATAATGCAAAAATGCAGGATGTGATGCCTTGTATGAGCATTAGCTTGATGGATTTAGTATTTTCTGCATACCTGCAAATATGCAAAAAGAATTGTAAAAGAAATGAATACAGAACAGACCAGCCTCCAGATCTGCTCCATTAAGAAATGAGACATGTTCCTGTCTCCTCTGCTCAGCTCAGAGCAAAGCTGCTCACAGAGCAGCTCACAGTGGTTGCAGGGAAGGGGACACATTCCAGGGTAGTGTGCCCTCCTTCCAACATACTCAACACTAAAACAAAAGTACTGGTACACCTTTGTGTAGCAGTATCTCACTGTATTCTCTCTTGCCTTAGCCTGCCCAGCAGCTATTGATACTAATGGGAAGATATGCACAGGTAGATGGTTCCATTCTGCTGCCATGCTGTGAAATATGAAAGTTAACAACCATCAAGGTATTTCTCATAATTTTAAGTACTTACTCTTCCATATTGCTTAGATCTTAAAATCTCTGTGAACCAGGTAACAAATACTTCATTGTTTCAACTCCTTTAGAGGATTAAAAGAATTTTCATGTAATAATCCTGTCGGATGGATAGGGAAGCAGGCTCTGCCCCACTTGAACTTTCTACTTTTCAAAAGGGATGTGTCCCAGCATCAGAAAACTAAGACTTGCAGGATCAGATACAAATTTGCATGTCAGCTTTGTACAGGATCTCTGCATCCCACTGTTAGTGTACGTGCTGCCATACAGACAACAGACGTATGTGCACCATACTTCAGTAATGCCCTGCACCAACAACCGAGGTAATTTCACTCCATGGATAGTGTTAAAAAGAACAAAAGAAAAGAAAGTCTTTAGCTCACAGCTAAGCCTTCAAGCAGTGACAAAGGGGCTTTTCCCTGTTTCCTTGTCACTCCATTCTAATCCCATTCTGCAATTACAACAATAGAAATAATCAGTTCACAATCAAAGGGGGCTTAATTTCCAAGGAAAGAGACACCTGAAACAGAAAGGCTAATTTCTACCAGTCTAAAAAGACAAAAAGGTTCTTAGAGCCAGGCAGTCAAATTTTGCTTACAGATGTGAATGAATTCATTGGATCAGATTTAGTCCTTGAATTTGCTGCTGAAACTTCAACAGCGTCAAAGAAGGCTTTTGCTAAGGCTGGATTTTCACCCTACTCAGTGCACCTGCCCATCTGAGAGTTGCACCTGCCTCAAAAGAAAGGCCAGGGACTATACCAGTTGTCAACACAAATTAATCCCTATGAATAACTTAAAACTGTAGTTAATAATTGCAAGACTGCTCCAAAGCCCATAAAAATCAACTGATGCTTTTCCTCTGGCACATCACTGTGCTTGGCATCAGCCTTATTTGATGGAACACAGCCATTGTTAGGCCAGACACGGTTAACTCTACAACGTCTTTACACTGATATGCATAACTATCTTTTCTACTAACATGTCTTTTTGTTGATAACTCCAGTTACATATTCAGTAATCTAAGCTCTGTTCTAAACTGGATTTACAGTCGTGTGCAAACCAGTGCTCATGTGCTTTAAGAAAAGGTGCGTAAATTATTGCAATAAACCATGACAAAGTAACCAAGGTTATCAGTAAGGGACTAACTTGATTTTAAGTGAGTGATTATCTTATCACCACTGACCACATCATGAAACATCTCTGAAGCTGAGAAAAATATCTCTATGCTTACACTGCTTCTTATTTGAAGTGCTTGAGCAGCTGTGTTCACACCTTGATAAGTGCCATCACTGCAGTGGCTGGGATCACAGTTTGCTTCCAGACTTCCATGTTCTCTATCCAAACCCAGCCAGCTGCATGACAGTATTGTGTTCACAGCCTAACAGAGGGAATAATGACAGGCTAAACTTGGTGTACTTCTGGTGCCCAGGGTTCTCATGTGCTAGATTCATTCCAAGAGGTTTTTGCCCTCAAAATTCCATCACGTCCAGCAGGCCTACATCCATCTACTTTTAATTAAGTAATGCGATTGATGCTGATATGAAAATGAGGGCAAGATTGTATGAAGAAGTATCTTTTGAAAGGCATTGAGCAAGTTCATCTACTGTCTTCAACACAAGCTGAAGGCACACAATTCCCTCATTGTTCTTCACCAGGCTTTTTATCTAGACCCATGTTGCAGAATGGCACATTCTAGAAATGAACAAATTGGACCTTTGCTGCCACTCTGATTACACTAAAGAAGGAGCAGAAGTGATTTCATGTATTTGGGTCTTTTAAAATATTGCTGTGCACACAGAAGCTAAGTTAATGCTTCTGAAGGACTCTGTGTCATCATATTCACGTCTTACGAGCTTAGGGTTTTGGTACTAACACTACAGACCTATAGGTTCAGTTCTGCTCAGCTCTCTGTGCAGCATTAGTTTAAGCAGCTGTCAACAAGGCAAATCCACTGAAGAAAGTGGAATTAGGAAGCTATGACATTACCAGTAGTAACTTGTCTAGCTGTTAGTCTAATGACTACATGCTTTACAGTGCTTGGTTTGAAGCGATACTGCTTTATTTTCAGCATGGTAGGAGTTCTGTGCACATTTATAGCAAGAAAACACTAATTATTGGGGTGCTTTTCCTCATTGTTCTGTAATGTTAATACATTCTGGGAAGAAATTTATTCCTCAAGCTGTCCTTCTTTGTTTTCAGTTGTACTCACACTTTAAAATATACTGGTGAAGCAAGGCTCTAACCACCCTCCTGTCCGGAACTGTACACCCTAGTTAGGCCAACTATGAATTACAGAACCAACTGACAGCTATAACTTAAGGCTTACGTTGTATTTGTATCAACAGGATTTTAGCTGTGAAGACAAGCTACGATTCCTAAAGCCTGTTTTTTAGGAGTGCTGTCTTCTCATTTTAAGTTGCTCTGTATTCTCACGTCCAAGTCATTTACAACAAGCAGCCAGTGTCTCTGGAAATACTACAGATCAATATCACACACCTCTTTAAAGCAATAACTGATTTGATATTCCCCAAATGATGTTTAGCACCTCTGAAAAAAAGACCTTTTAAATATGTGACTACATAAAGGTTTAAATGTAATTTAGTGCTGCTGACAGTCCCACTAAGCCCTTAATAGCCACCTAAGTCTGGCCTTTATGCTTTCATTTTAAGCACTGAGGTTTGAAAGCTTTGGACTATGAAAGTGGCTTAGTTTGCAACAGTTTTAAACTTTGTGAGACCTAATTTAACTCATCCTTATGAAATTGCCTGAATGAATGGAAACTGCCCAAGAATGTAAAGTATTATCTGGAGCAATCACATTTTGATTCATCCTCAGGTGTTACAATCTCAGCTGTACCAGAATCTACCAACACATTAGAAAAGGAGTGAGGATTTGCATTTTAAAAAGCAGGTCTTAAGAAAGGGTCCATTCACCTACATTGGGTTTCAGGTGAGTAAACCAACATTTCCACTATGAAGTCACACTGTGCCTGTTAAAGATGATGCAGATGTTAAGAAAAAAATGACCATTTAGCAAACACAATGTTGTCAATATATTTATGGTTATTGCTCTGGATTTGGTTGGAATTTGCCAGGCTTTTAATGGCATCATTTTGAAAATGGTTCTGCTTGAAGGAATGGCTCTGTATGTATAGATCATGTATAGCTCTCAGCTCATGTGCAAAAATTAACAAACAGCACATTAACAGTGTCACTGGAATAGTGATTGTTCCTTGGCTAGAATGATGTTGTACCATCCTTACACTTAGTTCTTCCATACAAGGCTTCAATAAACACAGGACATTTTTATGTTCCCCCTGCTTAAATTCATGCGCTGATAGACGTATACAAGAAGGAGAACTGAAATCCTACATATGCAAATCTAGATGTTATCCTGCTCATCTCAGTAATTACAAGGGCAGTGGATTCCAAGTGGCCATGGCCCAGACTGCACAGGTTTTCACAGATCATAACCCAACCTAAGAACTGCACTGCAGCCACTACAAACCTTTAGTATATCACCTAGAGCATGTCTCAGGCTGCTGCACTCCCGATCAGCTCCATCATCAGAGCTGCCCTCAAACACTAGCTCAGAAATGCCTCACGTTTCAAAAGCTCAGGCATGTACAACTCTTGAGGCCTGGCAGAGGAAAGGAACTGTTCCAGTTTTCTGTCTTAAAGACATAGCCAGGTTTTGTGAGTAGCTTGATTTCTCAAAACACTGCAGCCACTTGGAATCACTGTATTGAAGTGAACTATTACCGGTTGCAAAGAAAGGGTTACATCCTCCTGTTGTAGACAGAGAAAGACTGGAGCATCTGAAAAGGCCAGCATCAAGTCAGTAATAAAATACAAAGTTCAGTATCATCTGGCATTTAGGTTTCATTTAAGCTTTCTGAAGTCTTTTCTGGGGCAGGTAGGAATGGTCCTTCCACATACAAACAGTCTACTGTTAGGCCTTAGTTTTGAATCCAATATCCATATAGTTCATTATCATTTAATAGATATTACAGTAGCACCGTGATTATTGTAGAACTTTAAACACAAGATGTAGTCCTTACTTTGTATTATCTGTAAGGAAATGGTTTAGATCCTACATATAAGAGAGAAAAATAGTTACCTGCTCATGAATGACAAATTCTTTAGTGCATTCATTCTAGTCTGAAACCCTTTGTCTTCTTAAAGCATACCATGTAGTTCCCAAATTCAGAGCAATTATCCCCCTCTCCCTATCCTCTTAGTATCATGTACCAGAATAAACAGCACTGAATTAATAGGAACCTGACAGAGTTTTTTCAAATGGTAATGCCATCTATATAAGTGTGATAGAACCCTCTAAAAGATGTAACATCGCATCAACAAAATTAGGGAATACACTACATACATTAAATAGGGGTACGTTGAGTCCAGGCTAATTTGCTTTTTCAGTTCAGCTTTAGATTCGGTGCGGGGGGCATGTCTTTAAGCAAAACCATCGACACTCTGCACCCTCCTCAGATCTGCCAAGATTCACAGTAAGAAAAGCAACAACAGTGGTGGGAAGAATAACTAAGCAATAGTCATACTTCGGATTGTCCTCTGTTAACACTCACGACTGGCCCATGCTGCTGTGGTCTGTGTATGACATACACGTGTACATATGAGTGAGCGATGTCAGTTTTCATCTGCTTGAAGCTTATACCTGTAGCAGTCAGTGCTTTGTTCAACAAGGCCGGGGGACTGCTAATGTAAGATTCAGTTCGTTCTTCATTCAGCAATTAACCAGATTGCTGCTGTGTCTGTGTTTGATTTAATTTTACAATCCTCAGAGGGTTTAAAGAGCTGCAGTCTGAAGCACCTGCTTCTGAAATATTCATGTGTGGTTTTTGCTTTCCTCTTTACACACGTTCCCGTTCTCTTTTGCAGTACCACAGTTCTCCACACTCCTGATTTCCTTACGTTTTCTTTCAGAGGCAAAAGTTACAGCGATCCTGACGCAGTTTGGGCACAGCCACAAATAGTCTGTTTGTCCTTCCTCTGTCTCATGTTTAGAAAAGCATCATTGTGCACACAGTCCTGTTGATTGCGGTGGATGAAGCCAGTTCATCCATCATGTCAGGCAGTCAAAAAACCCAACAAAAAAACTCAAACAAAAAAAATTGTCTAAATCCCAAACAGGCATCTTTGGAATCAGTAGTGCAAAACGTTTGCGGATTTCTTTCCCTTGACCTACTGCAATAATCTTTTAATCTTCAAGTCTTCCCTAAAATAGTGGATCTGTAAATTTAAAACATAAGAACAGTGAAAAAAGGCAAATATAAGGGTGGTTGTTTGGGTTTTTACATCACTGTCTTAAGATTCTCGCTTACACCAAACCATTATATGTCTCTTACTAGAGGTGTAAACTGTAGGAAGATACAGTTAACCCAGGGCATTTTTCATCTACACAAGGCAAGATATTGCCTGGATACACACTGTATAAATCATAGAATAGTTAGGGTTAGGAAAGACCTTAAGATCGTTTGGTTCCAATCCCCCTGCCATAGGCAGGGAATGCAAGTGTGGAAGGTATTCTTTAAGATGTGGATAGTTTGTGATGAAACTGTCATCACAACCACAAACTATAGTTTTTATCAGTGCAGCCTCAGCTCTGAAGAATGGTCTTAAATGGAAGAGACCTCCATCAGAGGTCACATTTTAAATGCCAGCACTTTAGAAGCTTTGCATATCAGAGGAGTGTTTTAGAGGCACTTCAGAAGTGAGCTGATAAAGTAAGTAGTTACCTTAAGGATTTCCACCTGTCCTTTTCCGTCTGGTTTTCTGGGCTTTCACTTTCATAGGAAGCCAGATACAAACCTGGGAAAGGTAGATATGTGTTATAACAACAACAGCAGTAACCCCCTACCTCTCTGCATCATTGTATGCCCTGTATTGTACCACACAGCACAAGAGACTAAAACTTCATGGTCCAGCAGGTAGCTGGTAATCAGTAGGACACCAGTGGTGAGCTCATGTGTCTGCCTTTGGAAAGCTGCTTGGTTAATTTTGGTGGAGCAGTAATTGTGATTTTAACCTCAGAGGTAAAATACGTTAGCATGACCTTCCTAGAACAATATTAAACAGTTAAATGATCTCTGGTTTTGCATATAGAGATACAGGCCTATCTACTCCATCACAGCACTGCTACCAGAGTGGTATATGAACATTAAAAAAGAGAGACAGTGGGAGCTGACAGCTAAATGAGTAAACTTTAAAATACGGGTATTCCCATCGCTTAACACAACTTTATCTTTCTCAATCTGTTTGAAGCTTACAGGGGCACACTATCGTAAATGGATACAAAACACCCTCAAGGCAAGAATGAGTTACAGAAACCAGAGAAGAAACACAGTAGAAGAAAATAAACAGGTCTTTTACAGTGCAAAACTTTGCACTGTCGGATGTGTTTCATGACACCACAGCATGTCTAGGCTGTAGAATCTCCTCTGCAAAAGCTGTTGGTGCATTAGTATCTCACTGTCTTCACAGATTTTGTTTTACGGAAGCTGTGATTTGCATCCACATGCATTTCCTCATTTGGCTGTTGATGCTTTATTCTTTAATGCTGGAACCATCTGAGAACTCAAGTCTGTGCTCCAATTAATTGCATTTTAATATGCAGGTGTTGTCCCACCATTCTGCCACGCTGTGACAAGCGTAGTACAGCTGCATTTCACATACCACTGCTGCAGCTCTAATACATTCTCCCACCTTCTACTAAGGGCAGGTCTTTCTGCTCTGCAATTCCCCTGGGTAGCAGGGGAGGCCTCCTGTGGCTTCTGCAAAAGGCATCTCATGAAAGGACTATGAATATGGGGGAAGGAAAATCTGCAAGCAATTAGTGGGCTGAGGTCACCCTTTTTTGGTCCAGCAGCCCGAAAACTGTACTTTTATCCCTGACTTTTACTTTCTGCCCCTTTAGAGCAAATGTCTCCATCCTATCTCCTTCCAATGCCCACTGCTTTAATCACATTAATTATTCTGTTTTGGCAGTCCTTCTTAGGATTTCAGCAGGATTTTTGAAGCAGTATTGTGTGTTCTGAAGTAGTCTGTGAAATAAAAGCTGTCTTGGTCTGATTAACTTGGATTACTACAGAAAACCGCCTATGGAATCAAGACAAAATAAACCCAATGCAAGTATAGCTGATGGGAATACAGCTACAGACAATTCAGTGCGTGACAATGTACCAAGAGCAAACTGAGACAAACCAATATGAAATGACACAGTCTGACATGCTGGATACGAAATTGAAGAGGACAGATAAATAGAAAAAGACAATCAGAGAAATAACTTCAGAACAGGGGTTTTGAAGCTGAAATTAATTCCTAGAAAAGATTTTCCTTAAAACTTCTTTTCTGTAGATAACATTTCTGTGCTGCAGAGAAAGAGGTCAGCTGGACTGCCGTCACCCTGGGCTGTGCTCACTGAAGAGATGACAGCCTTGGTTTGCAGAAGAGATTAGTTCTGGCTCCATCAATCACTGAACAAGCAGCTAAGGGACAGCTGACATTCACAGCAGTCCACAGCGCGGTTGTGTGGCCTCTTTTCATGATTACAAAAATAGGGCTACAATGGCAGCTTCCTAGACAGTGCCTTATAGAGAAGTTATGGACAAAAGGAAAGCAGTCAGGGAGAAGCTGCATGAGCTGGAAGGTTGTGTTTGCAAAACCCCGTTGATAGACTGGGAATAAACAAGCTGCATGAGAGGAAAGCTAGGAAAGAACCAGGACTGGTCAGTGAGAGAGATCAAAGCATCGATCAGGGTATGGATAAGCACTGGTGAAGAGATGTTATTTTCAGCAATTAGAGACTGTAGAAAGTCTTACCATCCTCAGTGAAAATGGGCGCAGTGTGCAAGTAGTGGATGATGTTCGGGTCTTGTTCAAAGGGACATTCCACTTGCTTCCATGTTATAAATTCTCCTACTTGCTTAGCCAGCTCCAGAAATTTCTGTAAACATAAACCCATTCCACTCAGATCCAGTAAGATTATCTCACTGAAACAACTACATCCAAGCAGAAGACTGGGATCCAGGATCCCTCACACCGACTAGAAGGATATTATGAGAAAAGAGCCTTTTCTGGTTTAGATGGGTACATTTTCACAGTTCATTTACAGGGGAAAGAGAGAGAGAGGAAAGGGTGCCCTGCGTTTCTTCTTCTAAGCCATTTCAGTTTGAACTTCAATGAAAACGTATCCATGAACAAAGCTCTGGGTTATACATGTGTACTTCAGAATAGAGGACTTAAACTTTGATGGAACAGGAAGGAACAGAAATAAATATACATTACATAAATGACTCCAATGCCTCACAACTCTTTAGGCCTTCTAACAGTTCTAATTTAAGGTGTTTTATGCATTACTCATTCTCACAATGCCAACACTGAAGGAACAAGTTAGAATGATCTGCTTGCAGTGTTTATGTAAAATATACATATTTATTCCTTTAAAAGCATTCTGGGATGGGTTTAACTTTCACACAATCACTTGAGATCATCTGTTTTGGCATCTTTGTTGGTCCGCACTGAAATTGCAGGCAAAGGGTCTCAGGTAGCACTATCAGAACGGGACAGATAAAAGCGGTTTTCAGAGCTTACTTCAAAGTTGACATGTCCATTTGGAAGGCGATTAGCACATCCTTCATTCAAAAAATAAATGTCTTTGATCAACAGGCTGAAGAAGGGGATCACAATCTGTGAAGAGAAATGACACAACTGTTATCTTTCCAGTTCGGTATTTTCTCTACGTGAAAGAAGAACTCAGGAGAGAGGAGAAAAAAAGAAATATTAACTTTTCGGTGTGCTACGCACTTAAAAAGGAGAACAGTGATGGGCAAGCAAAAGGGCAGGGGTATAGAGAGACCTTCAGCCACCAGGAGAACATACATTGAAATGAACACGAACTGAGCAGAATAAGACTAAGAAAATACCAATAACCCAGTTTATCATCAACAGTGTCACTGCCTGATGACAAGGCCAGACAGCAAAGAGCAAAATAAAATTGCAGAGCTCTTCCTTTCTCTGTTGGGCCTTTCTAAGCAAAAATGTTGAATACACAAATAGAGCAATTTAAAGACAGAATAATATCTGGTGTTTGAGGACTTGTCTACAAACAGTTAATCGGGAGCTGTTTCATTTTCAACAGCTCCACACACAGCTACCTCTTGATACATATAATTTCCTTCCTGGTGCCGGATTAGTACAACCTGCCTCTCCAAATTAACCTGCAGACAGCAGGACTGAAAATATTAAGTTAGTTGACAGGAAACTGCCAACAGTAGCCAGAGAGATCACTGTAGTGCTCCAAATAAGCCCTGGGCATCATCCAGGGCAAAGTGGCATATAGCAGTGATCCAAGCCTTCTCTCTAACCCATCAGTCACGTCACAATTTGCTAAGGGAAATTTCTTCTAGGTAGGACTCTTGAAATTATTGGAATTACAGCAAGGATAAATTTGGTGCCCAATGTTCTACAGCAAAAGGCAGTAACCACGCTCCTGAGGAGCATCCCCAGCACTTCAGCAGAGACCCAGAGAGCTGGACTCCCTCTGGGTCCTCACATGTCACAACTCAAGGGGGAAAATAAATAACACAATGGACCAGTCCATGACAAAGCTGATCCCCAGGGCTCTAGGATTTGCCACAGCTTTTCTGGACAGCCTGTGCCAGCACCTCACCACCCTCACAGTAGTCATGTTGTTTTCCACCTAATGCTGTACATCAGCTGGAACAGGATATGAAATGGACCTAGACCAGGATTGGCAGCTGTTATTTTCCAGTCTACAGCCTTCACAATGCAGCGGTGAGTGTGAGCACATCACAGATGCAAAAACACTTTCTGAGGCAAAGAATCTGCAAGCCACTACCACATCTTGCTGTGAAAATGGAAGCCAATTTCTGTTTCAGCTAAAACAGGACACGCAGTAAGCTGCTAAAGATCTGCATCTCTCCTGGCTTTCTGTGGGACAACCACTGATACGCTCTACAACATCAAAGCAACAGCCATAAAAAAGCCTGGACTGACACTCCAAGAGACACTGGCATTATCCTGACACATCCCATTGATGTAGGAGTGGAAACAAAGCATAGCATAACCCCCTACAATGCTGAGCCCTCCTGTCAGGGTGAGGTGGAGCAACTTCTAGTCAAACTGAGCTAAGTGTGTTTCAAGATTTATTTTTATGTCATCCAAACTGGATCGATCAACCTAAATTAAAGAATACAAATCAGTTTGCATGGTTTATTCCCTACCAAAAATGATGCTAACTCTGTAACCAGTGTGGTCTTACAGGGTGGAAAGATACAGAGAGCTGAAGCCAGACACTGGTAGTCAGCTAGAAATCATTGCCAGGTTCTATCTACATTACTTTTTGCAGGCAGATGTGAGCCTGTTCTGCAATGCCTGGGAGCTAGGTCACCATCATTAGTGGTACTAAACATAATCAAGAAGCCTTGCTGAGATGGAAGGTATATGGATGTGGGCTCAATGCCATGCTACAAAGCCACCAGCCAGCTCAGAGCATGGGCAGAGCTTGTTCTCATCTGCATCCAAAAGGCATCAGAGACGTACCCTAGGATACCAATTCCCTCCACATCGCCAGGGGATTTCTGTCCTTGAGTCACCATTTATTTTCCCAATAAAAATATGTATTGCCCTGTATGTTTTGTTTCCCAAGGAAAAGCAGCAAAAGTGGGTATAGTTACACTCTAATGCTGGCTTCAATCCAGGCACTTTGCTAGCATAAAATCTGGGCTAGTGCCAGAAACTCGGATTTCACTCCCTTTTGATTCCCCCCTCCTTGTACCATCCAACCCACCCACATGCTGAAGGACAATTGCCTCCTGCAGAAAGAAGAAAGCTAATGAGATCAGACATGTTCTTCCTCCAAGGCACCAGACGGCAACAACACACAGTACCACACTGTACACACTGCTAACATTTCAAAGCCAGAGATGTGTCATTAGCACAATGCAGGGTTTCCCAGTGGAATGACTTAATTTTGGAGGTGGCATAGGTGAGCTGACTGCACAGATAAAGGCTTCGCTCCTAACAAGAACACCCCTCTGAATTCCGCATGAAACATCAGCCCTTCTTCGTTACCAGTTCTCTCGCCCTGCACTTTGGCAGGTTTATTTCTGCTGCTGTACTGCATCTCTCTGCTTTGAGAGCTGCGTTGCCAGGCCTTTTGACAAGCCTGCTCCTGGAGAAGTAGTGAGCAGTTCGAACTATGTTGTTTACACACTGAGAGAAGGGCTGGATCTGAACAGTGTGGAATGAGGTTAGGAAATCCTTCACGGGTACACTGCGATCCTTCTACAACCTGAGCTGCAGTCTCCCACGAGCAATCTGAGGATGAGGATGAGTGATGAAATCAAGCAGTGCTCCTTGTGCCTGAAGGCTGGTGTCACACCGGGGATTCGGGTAAGATGTGCGCACAGAGGAGGGAGGATGTCCCAGGTCATTGCCTCACCCCGTCTCCCTCTGAGGGTGCAATTTAGCCCCTGAGCTGTGTTTCTGTTCAAGTGCTGTGCAGAACTCGGCAGCCAAGACACCAGCCCCAAGGGGAGCAGAGAGTAACGTTTCTGGTGAGTCTGCCAGCTAAACATCAGCTCCTCTGAGCCCACAGGCAGTTTTTCTTCCTGTGAGACGTAACCCACTGCTTATTCTGTTGGTCTGTGACAAGAGCACTCGCTCCCCTTCTCAAGCAGAGGGACTGAGCCCTGAAGCCTCTGTGCTTCTCGGGTGGCCACTTGTTGAGAAGAGGGGCAAAGAGGACTGGGATCCCAAGCCCATGTTTGGGCACAATTCAGTTTGAAGATAAATCTTTCTTCAGAGTGAGCTTTGCTGTGTGTTTGACAAGAAACAACATTTTCTATCTAAAAAGCAATCGTGTTCTTGCAGTCTCATTCAAACTCACTAAAACAAAGAACTGCTCATCTGGCATACAAAAATAAACAAAATTCCTCAATTCCTACAGCAAGAATTACATGATCTGCTGTATCTGACATTTTAAAATACCCACTGTGAGCAGCTACCAAATCATATGCTTGAGCATTTTCTTGAACTGGTGTTATCTACGTAAGGGAAACAGAATATGGGCTTTTTCTTATGCAAAATAGATCCCTTTCAATGTAATAACCTCTCTGTTCCTAGTCTTAACCAGCTAGGGGTACAGATATGATGGAGATTGATAACTTCCACAGGAAATTAAGTCAAACAATAAAGCAACTGGTTTGAGTATATATGATGGATGCAGAAGAACTAAACTGCAGAAGCATCTCAGACTGACGGATTCTCACTGCAGTGTGAGTTAAAAGGATTTCTCTGCCAGCCATACACATCCTTCTCCTCATTGCACACAGAAGTGCTTTTCAGACCAACTCAGCACACTCCCATTGCAGCTGAGTCAGCCTGCGACCAGATGCTGATCTCATTTCACTGTAAGTGCCGTAAGATTCCATTAGCTTCAGCAGATTTACACAAATTTACAGGGATGCAAGATTAGCATCTGGCCTGGCTCCTCTGCTGAATGAATACTAAACTGCATATTATGCTTCTTCATGTGGTATCTACTTTACCTTAGCCATGCTCTGCGCAGGTATCACCCATTTATGACTATGTGCAACTGCAACGTTAAAACCAAACCCTCTTTCATAAAACAGCACAGAAAATTGAATGGAGAAACAAGCAAATTAACAAGAAACACACTGGGGCACGAAACAGGAGGATCCTGCGCTAACGTCTCGTCGACCTGGTTTTTGCAGCACTGGTGACATCTCAGAAAGCTGCAGATCTGCCATGAACACTGATCAAACCCTTCAATTCTTGCTCACTGAGATGGCAGCAACAACCAAATGAAATGGAAATTCACGAGGATAGCATTTCACCCCAAATTTGCTGTAGTGGATTCAGACTAAACCTCAGGAATTGTGGTAACTCAGTCATCTCTCCCTAATGTAAATGGAGAACCACCTCATCTCGGAGAGCTGTGCCCTTTGCTGTCTATCTCAAATCACAGGCTGCACAATAGGGGCTTGTCTGCACAGGGGCCTGGCTGGCAGAGCTGTAACAAAAGCACAGATTTACCTGGGCTGCCAGGCGGATGCTCCATACCAAAATAAAAGTCATTTCAGTTTGGAATACCGTCAGGTTCATCAATCTGAACAATGTGTATTTTCCAGGGATACAGAGACTCAAGGCCAGGTTGGAAGGGGTTTGATCAACCTGCTGTAGTGGAAAGTGTCCCTGACCATGGCAGGGGCTTGGAACTGGATGAGCTTTAAGGTCCCTTCCAACCCAAACAATCCTGTGAATCTATGCTGTGTGTCCTGCCCTCTTTTGCTCCCCAGTATCCGAAAGCAAGTCCACAAAAGCCCTGTGATCCATTTTAGAATCCTTTCAGCCACCTGTTTACACTTCCAACTTCATTCAGCAATGCACAAGCCTTGCATTGGTGACCAATGGAAGGGAGGAAAGCGTTTGCATTGAGTTTCTGAGCCACTGACTCTCAGCTGCAATGCGCACCATCCATCTGGTAGATAAACGGGATGCGGTCCCACCTACCTTCTCTCTGTTGCTGTGTGCAGTGAGGGATCTGTGAGCAGCCCCCCGCAGTGCTGTTCTGTAGTTATAGAAGTTACCAGTAGGGTCCATCTGGTGCTGGATACAGGAAAGAAGACACCTTGGTTAGAAAGCGACACGGGTCCTCTAAAGAGAACTTTACGCTCAGTTGTAGCAAACCCTGAGCAGAGCCTTGCCTACATCTTCAAACCCCCATATACACACCCATGAACTCAGGATACAAGGAGAGATGTACACATCATGGCTGTTTGTACTGCTGATTTTTCTACTAACAGCTTACTAAGCTTTTCATGAAGAATAAGGGCTGCTCATTTTATATATGCCAAATCTTGAAATCCTCGATACATAAAAAACCTTGGGCCTTGTTCATTCAACACCCAAGGTATAGCGGGGGAGCTTTACATTCAACATTGTGCCCATGGCCAAACAAAACTGGCATCAGTGAAGCACTATGGCTTGCATATAGCCTTGTATTTTAGTTTTGGTTTTCGTCCTATTTGAGTGCTCTGATTCCCCTCTAGATATCAGCAGCTTCACACCTTCCTCACTATGCCTGGGAAACTTCAGCCGCAATCTGGCCTTCTGCCCGGGAATGTATCTGCAAACATCTCAGACTGGGATAACAATGTGAAAATTCACAAACAAAGAAGTCCAGAATACAATTCAAGCAGTGTATCAGCATGTTTGGTTTGGGTTTGTTACCTCAAGGATGAAAAACTTGGCTGTTTTCACTTTTGACCAAGTCTTCTTTAGCCTGGAAACTGGGCTCATGTTCATTCCAGCTAAGAGAGAGAAAGAGGAAAAGAGAGCCATGGATAAGAGTCGGGTTTCCTTTTTCATCTCTTGACAGCTGATGGTTAGAAGCTGTACTTACAAATGATTGCCATCAGCGAATTAAAATTCCCTATGTTAAAGCACTCTCGGGCAACATCAATGAAGAATTCAATGACTTGTGCTCGCTGTTTCTTTTTTGCAGGCTGCAAGGTAAAATAAACAAGTATCTGTAATAAGCATATGCAGAATTGGAGGGTGTCTTAGGCATTTGTTCCATACATAGCATGGGTCCATCCACGCACAGCTTGGGCCATCTGCTATCAGTCACCGGCCCCGTTTCTGTTCCAGCAATCCAGGGGATGCTGGTGACTGGCAGTCTCTAAAATCAAAGCTTTCATTGCAGTGACACAGAAGAAACTCACAGCAATTCCCTGGCTTGCCTTAGTTAATGTCTTAGAACTGGAACAGCAGCCAAAACAGCCCTGAAGCAGTGGCTCAGCTCCCTGCTGGCCTCACTGAGTGCATCAGCACAGACTCTCCTAAAGGCAGGATTTCACACCCATGTCACAGCAGAATCTTTGTCGCAGAAAGACTTTGTTTTACTGCATTAATCCCTATCCCCTCTTCTGGCCCTTGCAGCAACATGGCCAGGCCAAACAGTAGCTTGCTTTTTAAATGCACGTTTTTATTGGACTGGAATCACCCCACCTTTTCCAAAGATGATCTTCAAATGGTAATGCTTTTGAGTCCAGGCTGTTTATACTACTACTGTTCCTCCCTTCCACACCGTTTTCAAAGGAGAAAAACATTCGTTTCATTTTGATGGGGCCAAGTTAAACAAACTACAACCGCTATCAAGTTAAAAAATGACCAGCGACAGTAACGGGCAGCAGGACAAGGAGCCATGCAATGGGAATTCATACAAGCAGCAGAGCTTTGGGATGACAGATAACAAATACTGCTCCACTAGAATCTTTTCCAGCAAAAATCTCCCAGGATAATTTAAGGCAGTTTTTACTCTCTTTTTCCCTGCAGGGTTCATTATCCCACACTGTGCTCCTACTATGTCAATGAACAGGGTATTCCCTGTGTGTCGCCAGCTCTGTTTTGCAATATGTGTGTCATTTATCAGGTTCGTTCTGCGGGTGCAGTATTTCTAAACCTTGCCATCAGCTGCTGAGCTAGGTCAGAAGAAATAAATCCCCAGTTTGCCTATTAATGGAGAATCTCAAACCAGTGCATCAGGCATGTGGTAAAACATGCCGCACGCTTTTGACTTACCATGCAGATTTCTGTGGCTACAAGATAGCAGAGTCTGTTGAACCATTTCACATAGGCCTCCAGGTTACTCGTCTTTTTCTGTTCACTGAAACAAGTCTGGGGGGTTAAAAAACACACAGAAAGACATATAGCTGTGTTCCAGTTAGCTGATCACCAAGATAAATACTGCACAAAGGTAATTATTGGCCACATGGAAGACTGTGCATTATGGGCCCCTTTCCAAAGGACACTGGGTAGGTGGGTGGCTGGCAGATGCGCCAGGTCTAGCCGAGTGTCACACCGCACAATTCACAGAAACAGCCCCATTTCACCTGCAGCAAGTGTTCACCGACACAGTCTGCACTGCCCCTGGGGTATTAACAGCCAGGGCACTGCAGGATTCAGACAACAAGAAGGACGTGCAGAAAAAGTAAGACAAGCAGGGCCTTCCACAGCACATGGTTCTGACTGCAGGAGTTCCTTCACTGCAGTAAATGTCATCACCCACAGCCCTTTTCTGGAGGGGGGAGGCCAGCATTTAGTGAACAAGAGATAAGCAAGAGAATACATAGTTCTGGTTGCTTCTTTATGGGAAAAACATTTCCCTTACTGAGTTTTCAGGGTAATAGTGTCTCTAGTGACCACCTCTGTCCTGATGGCTGCTCTCAGACAGGTCACTTACATGCCAGAGATACTTCACCGTTACAAGAAACACATTTTTCACTCTTTGTTTTATATGGAAACAACGTAAGTTCCCATACTCAATACAGGCAATGGGAGCAAAGAGTTGGCTGAACTCTTCCAGTTCCTTTGACATCAACGGGTAATTTGACTTCAGTGGAGTGCTAGGGCAGCTCACACCGCCTGACAATGTTGCTTGGGATTATAAGAGTTAAGTCCTTTTCCCAGCCCTAAATCCTTACACTGCCCATCCAGGAGCCACTGCTCCCTGGAGTTCAGGTGATTTATTTGAACATTCATTAACATCCACTAGAGGGTATCAGAGAATACCGATTTTTTGGTTTATTAAGATGGTAATTTCCCAGAGCTACCATAAATAGATGTCACGACAAAGAAAATCACAGTGCATAAACACAGATCCATGAATGTAAATGGGATTACCTGTATTATGTTAGTGACCTTAAGAAATGGGGCTGAGTGTGATTCCCAAGGTAATTCAAAGAAAGAAAACATTCACCTGTGATTCTGTATACAGGCATGTTTAGAAAGAGAAATCACAGCACCATGCTATGGAGCAAATCCCAACAAGCCTGAAATTCCCAGCCACCTTATAAGTAGACTATGCATGCAATAAAAATATGTATCTTAAAAGCATCCTTAAGCTTAAAAGCATAAGTAAATATCAGCAAGCAGCATATAAATATCAAACAGTGGAAACCCAAAGCAGCCCCAGCCTACCTATAGCAGTTGCTTTCATGTGCTCTGTGGTATCTTATTCTCTGCTATAACAAAAAGTACATGAAACACAGGCTTTGTTCTAAATATGGTATTTACATCTCTACACTGCAATCCCGTGCCAGGGCATAAGAACCACAGTTAATACCACAAAACTTGTTAAAATGTGCCACACTTAAAGTTGAAGCAGACTGCTTTTTAAAGGTTAAGCTTTATAAATGGCAATGATATTTAGCACCTCCCTAGCCTCTTCCATCTGCAACTCACGCTGCTTGCTAAAAACATTCAGAAGCGAAGCCTTTTGAAGCCCTCGTGCAAGAAAGACGTTTCATGTGATCTCCAGCTGGGGGGAATTCAAACCAGAACCAATGCCCTCTTCATGGGTTGGGGAATGATACGTCGCTTCACATAAGGTTTGTGCCTCTACGTACAGGATCCCCATATGATCCTTACCCTGGTGTGGAGGCTCTTCTAAATCACCGCTGGGACCTCTGGTCAGTGCAGGCAAAGGGCAGGGAAAACCTCCAGACTACCTCTGCTTTCCTCAGCCCTGCTGACTTCAAACCCAGCAATCTGTTAGTGCCATTCCTTGTGTGAAAATGTAACAGCAGTGTTGCTTTATAAGTAGATCCTCCTGGGGGAAGACATTGCCTTGGACTTAGAGGCAATGCCGTGGTGCATCCCTGCTTTGTGCCTGTTACTTTCTCTGTTCTTATGCACTTCATTGAAGTCAGAGCACTGCCACTGGGCAGCACTTCAGTGCTCAGATTTGCATCTGAAGAACATGCATAGCTGTCAAATAGCTTGTCATAGTCTGTCAAGATGATTTGCTTGGATTTCCCATCCCACCATTATTTTCAGGCTCTCCGCTTTTCATTCTAATCCTTCCTGTCCACCTCAGCTGATGTTTCCTTATGTTTACCCTGTAACCTCAATTCCTCTTCACACCTTGGTGGTATTCTGTGCTGGCTTTGCATTTGCAATTCCAGATACAGTTACAGGCACTGTGCATACACTAGTTTATTACTGAACATTTCCTTCTTCCTCTTAGCATCCCTTCCCCTCTATAGCTTTATGCAATTTAATTTCACTCACTGCTGCCTCCTTCCCACTCTTCCAAAATTCACTCAAATTTAGTGCCTCCATTTGATCTCTTCCATTTTACTTCACAATAGATACGACAATTGTTCGTTTTCAGTCTTGTCCCTAATCTTTGCAGCAGGCTGTTCAAATCTCACTGTGGCTGGTTTGGTATTTGATGTTTCTGACACCTTTGTTCCCTTGTGGTTCCTTCCTAAAGAATGTGATCAAGGCTCAGAATACTTGAAACACCATTTCTTCTCACTTCCCTCTCCCTGAAACCAACTACAGTCTTCATAACTCCAATAAGAGAAAGAGCACTACGCTGCACTTCTTATCCATCCATCCATCATCCATCCATCCATCCATCCATCCATCCATCCATCCATCCATCACCATTACAAGCTGTTCTGGTGCTCTTTGGGCAGCACTATAAACAGAGGTCTTCCTGTTATGTTCAGCATACAGTGATGAAATTCTGCTGCTGATGTATGATGTCAGTGGGAGCCCATATGCAGTTCAGGGGAAGAATTTTCCACCCTCTTTCTTTGCTGGTACTATTTGAAATCACAGACTCTCCCTCTCCAGCCAGGAAGTCTCCTTCTTTATTGAGGCGTTCACTGAAATGCTGCTTCAAACTCCACTGGAATCAGTGGAAAGACTCCAACTGGCTTCCACGGACTTTGGATGAAGCCCTGATCAGGCACTCCATTCCCTGTGGTGCTTTGGGTTAAAAGCTATTGTGCAGACACAGAAGACTATGGTGATTCATGACGCACTGAGTCATGACTGTGGTGTCTGGGCACACGCTATGGCCATTACATCATGTCCAGAGCCTTTACGCCTTCAACACTGGGAACAGACATTCCCTGGTCGTGCACAACCACGAGCCATCTGCCCTGAACAAAGCAGGTTAGGAGGAACAAGCCAAAAGCAGAACATCAGGGTCATGGCCAGTCTCAGGCTGGGACATACTCTCACCAGGAAGAAATGGGAACTACAGGTTGTCAGATGGCTTGGCCCTGGCCAACACATCCCAGGCCCTGCTGTTGTGGATCTCATGACATCGGTTCATCTGGAACAAACAGGGATCACAGGATTTACTTTGCATGCATAGAAATCGTACCTTGGTGCCATCCAGAGGGTCTTTATGAACAAATGCCTGCACAAACTCCTCAGGTCCAATGTGACTTAGTCTTTCCTATTGGAAAGAAAGGGAGGAAGAAATAAGAAAGTACCCCAGAATCTTTCCTGTTTCTCTTGGTAAGACTTCCCCATTATCTGCCAGCTCTGAATGGTGTTACTGAACTGGTAAACAGCCAGCTAGCACCAGACATTAAAATTCATAAGAACAATTGAGAGTTATTTCAGCAGAAAGGAGAAAATGAAGAGAAATAAGCATCATTACTGACAAGCCATGTGAAGAGCCCCCTCCACTGCGCAGAGTGGAAGGTGCTGGATGCACAGGGCTCCATCTGGGATCTGGCAAACCTCAGTTCTGTGCTTCTGCCACACAGACCTGCTGTGGTCCAGTGTTACTCAATAGCCCAGCTCTTAAAACAGCAGTAATGCCGTTATCTGGTAACCACAGCAATCTGTTGCTTGGCTGCACACACAATACTCTTGACCCTGCCTCAACACCCACTGATGCTCAGGTGATGCCCCGGGGTGGTGGCTCTGTACCATAGGCAGGCATTGAAGACACATGTGCTCACATTAAAGGCATCGCTCACACTGGAGGGTGTCCCAGGCATGAACCAAACCAAGAGCAAATAAAGCATCCAGATCTCTTAGTTAAAGACAGGCCATGTCCATCAGCTTCTGAAGAAACCTGACAGTTCCAGCCACACACTGGCTTTCTTACGAGGCTTTTTAATTCACTTAAACATGTTTATTAGGAAAAATCAGTAGGTTGTAGGCCACAAAGGCATTTCAGAGGGGGTATTTGGGAATTCCCACAATCCAAACTTGGAACACTCAAGCAGCAATAAAATAAATGATAATTGGGCTTAAGTTAAGATTTTATGGCTACTCCTGTGCTATTTCTCTTGAATTCTCACCTTGCCACTGATAATTGCATAGGACTCTTACTAACGAATAACTGAATACTAGCAAATAATTCTTACTAACAAGTAAGTTCCAGTGCAGAGCAGTTGGTATACTGGATGCTGTAAGTGAAAGAGAAGGTAGAGAGTACTGATTACAGTACAGTGGGATGAAAACCTCTAGCCGCGTCAGTTTTAGAAGTGCAGCAGTGCTCCACGTATAGGGAACATCCCCTGGAGACAGTTGCACTGCAAAGAGGAAAAAAGGCAAGAGAAAACTCTAGGCAAAAGGATTTCTACTCTCTGGCTTAAGTTGTTTAAAACAAAGAGAGCCAAAGTTGCATGGTCTGAAAACTAATCAAAATGAGAAAACAATCCTAAATTTGGGGTTTCTGAACTATTCCACTTCTTGATAAATAGAATATCAGCTGCCTTCAGAATTCCCAAGGCTAACTTCATGATATTCACTCCAATTCACAGTCCAGTTCATGGCTTGTTTTTCCAGCCTTCCTCTCAAGGATGAACAGTGTCTAGAGGAGGGCAGGCAGCAGGGAATCATTACAGCATCAAGAGCTCTGCAGATGGCAGCAATGTTTTATGCTCTTCTGCAAACATCCAGGAGGTCTACATAGAGGACATGAACCTGGGAGAAGGGTGTGTAAGGCAACAGTCTGCCCAGCACCTTGGTACTGCAATTGGAGCGATTACCATCAAAAGCCTGTTTTAGAGTGGATTGCAGTCAATGAGGGAAACAGCAGGGCTTCGTGTGGGTGTATTTGGACATCCTTGTATGTCCATGAACAAAGTCCCAAAGGGAAGAATGAAAAACACATCAGACAACGCAGATGCTTTGTGTATCTGTAGGAACGGATTTGAACTGTTAAAAATGCCTTCCAAATAAATAGAAGGGCTCATGAACAGCCATTTCAATAGCTCCCTCAGGCTGTGGGGCTCAGAGCACTTACAGAAGTGAGAACCCTTTAAGCTTCCTGGGACTATGATTTGCATTTCTCAGATAAGCAAGCTGAAAAAGCAAAGTGACTGCTCCAGGATGCTCAGGAACACTCTGATCTATAGCTTGCTTCCCAAGCATCTCTTAACCTGTCAAACCCTGCCTCCTGCTGCAGCGCTGCTACAGCATGGGATGTGCAGACATCTTTTGGTTATGTCTGGAATACTTAGCAGCTGATGGCTTAAAGTAATATCTCTGACTGCAGAAGCTTGGAACCCTTCCCACTCACCAGCTCCACATGTGTCAGCTGCTGAGCCAGAGTGTAGGGGTCACTGCAGACGCTCAGGATTTCTCTCTGAATGGATGGAGGTTTACTTTTAAAGGCAACCAGCTTATCAGAGACAGCAGCACTGATCTTGACAATCCCTTCTTGCCCGTGGCTGAGGGTTGCAAGCTTCTGGTTCAGGGTTTGCAAAAGCTGATTCATCTTCTTCCAGTAGGCCTGGAGAGACAGGGAGAGAAAGAAACATGAACCACCCAAAAGGCCTTGACAAAGGAGTGGTTTGATGCCGAATCTTCCCTTCTGCAAAACACTCCTAAGCCAGCAACAGGTTACTGCTTTATTTTCAACAAGCCTACTTCAAAATAACCAGTTGGCTTAATTACAGTTCAGTGCTTGGACCACAGAAACAGACTGCAGTCAAGAGAAGACGCAGGCAGGACTGATGGGTTGGGCTGGCACTGATACTCACGTATTCCTGCCAACATCAGGATCAGAGGAGAGGCAATACTACAACATGAGTTACTGCAGCTTTCTGGAGCACAGCGGCATTTGGTACCTACCCTTTACGTCAGCTACATGTGGCCAAGAATTCTACCTGTTAGTGGTGCCTGCTCAACTCTTATTTATTAGGAATAAGAAGCGTTTCTAACACTATTCTCTCCATCCTTTTGAGCTGAAAGCAGCAGAAGCATGCTGCTACTTGCTACCCAGCTGGAGTGCTCTGAGCATCGTGCAGCTTTGAGTATTTAATATCCAAAATGTTAATTGCTCTTGAAGGAGGCTCATATCATATTCCAAGCACAGCCATGTGCTCAGCAGGATAATCATTACAAAGCTGCTCAGGTTGTTCTCAGAGCTGGAGCAGCTCTTTACAAACAATGGGTGAAGCCGCTGGCCTTGGAGGATGGGCAGAAAGAAATGGAGAAATCTTCAACAGTTCATAACTGATAGATGCAGACATAAAATTTATGAGATAACAGAGAATGGATGGGCTCTGAAGACAAGGATTCATTGGAAATGTCCTTGGGCAAAAGCCTCTCATGGAGTGTGAGGTGTAACCTGCTGTGGAACACGGCCTTGTGGCCATGAGCCAGAGAAAGGAGCATCAGGCATGGCTGCAATGGGTGCTTGCTCAGTTTCAAACAGCACGGTCACTTGGGAAAACAGTTTGCAGGCTGGTCCAGCTCCTCTTCCAGCACAAAGACACACAGCGGAGACGTCCTCTGGCTGCTCACAAGTGGAATAACTCCTTGCTCCCCATCCAAACAGAATTTAGTAACATCAAGTTGCCAGTAACATCAGTTTGTAATCCATCGGTGTGAATCCATCAGAGCTGGCAAGGAGCCCTCTTCTATTACATCTGTACTATGCAGCAGATGTACACCCTGGCACCCTCCACACAGTCCTCATCATCACAACAGGGACTTGGCCAGATTGTGCCTTCCCACAAAGACCAACACACACCTGTGTCACATCCCAGGCTGGACGCAGGCCAAGTGAAGCCTTGGGAGCGACTCCTGAATCACATGGATTAGATCCAGCCTTCATCATCTTTGCAGTTTTGTAGGCTCTGGATAATCTTCAGTGTCAGGCATTACCAACATTCCTGGTTTAGGTGTTCAAGGTACCAGAAGCCAGAGTCAGTGATCTACCTACACAGGATCCCATCTGTGCAATGGAAGTAGCATCTCCTGCTACTTCACAGTGAAGAATAACATGCTTATGTCTACCCTGTTTCCATAACAGTCTGAGGCTGAAAACCTTTATAACATCCTAAGTGCATCAATCCTTGCTGCAACACTAACTTTCATACAGCTTTTCTAGCAGAAGGTTTCATATTGCTGAGGAACTTCTCATTTCAGTCAAGGAAGATGCTCTCTTGAGCTGGGCTGGAACATGGACCAGATAAGCAGGATGTAGTCAGGTTTTTTTGCCAAACAGAGCTTCCAAGTCTGAAGTGAAGCAGGTACCTAGAAGGTAGAAAGGACCTGCCTTCGAGAATGACAACACATGTTCTATTTGGAAGCAAATCACACAGGAGGAGTGAAAACTGGGTGAGAAGCATGTGAAAATAAAGAACTTAATCCATTTTACATCATTGTGCAGTTCTGGTGTCCTCAACATAAAAAGGACATGGAACTGTTGGAACAAGTGCAGAGGAGGCCACGAGGATGAT
>JAVHNF010039515.1:0-21457 GCA_034783455.1 Micropsitta finschii
GGTTTTTTACAGGTTTCTTTAATGACTACTGAAGGTTCAGCTCAGCAGTTATTCAGCTGTTCCAAAGCTCAGCAAATCAGTTGATCTTTTAAACGTATCCCTACTTCACTTTCTTAACTTACTTAACTTTCTTGAAGACTTTCTAGCGATCTGCTTCTGATTTTTTTAACACCTCATGATTCTGATACTTCAGTTTCTGCTTCTAATGTATTAATGCTTGCAAATGACTTTGTATGAATCCTTAAAGGCTCAGTATAAATTCATAGAATCATAGAACACCAGGTTGTAAGGGACGTCAAGGCAGATGTCCCACCACACTGTCCAGCCAAATCTTAAGTGTCCATTATTGGACAGAATGATATAGCTGAGGTGAATGTGTGACAAAAGTGACCCTGCTCACCTGCTTGTCCTGAGTAGCACCTCTTATTGCCACTATCCACAGCAGCGTGATGGAGCAGGCAAACTGTTGTTCTGATCCCACAGGATATTTCTTCTATTCTTATGATTTTCAGAAGGCTTTTTCTATGGCTTATTTGCTCAGCCATGCATCTTGTCCATGAAGCCAGTCTTCGTATGGTATTATGGGCACAAAAAGTTGGGGTTAGCAGTAGCTTATTTGTCTCTCCGTTGTCTTTTATTTCCCATGTGCTAAAGTGTATCATTTTCTCTAAAATACATTGAGGTAAACATGAATGAGGAAGAAATATTTATGCTAGCACCCATAGGAGCTACTGTGAAGAAAACTACCTTCCCCCCCCCGCCTAAAACCAGTAAAGATGTGATCAGATCTTGCAAAAGAGTGGGTGATAAGGCTGCTTGAAATAGCAAATAGCAGAGAGCTGTCCTCAGTGACTTCAGCCTCTCCTGCATTAGCTCTGTAGTCTATGCTTGCAGGTAGAGCTGATAGTCTTCTTGGTATGCCTACAACTATTAGGAAACTTTTATCTCATAGATTTGTTTTAAGGCAAGAAGCATCTGCAGTAAACTACATTTAAGCTATCGGAAAATACATCGACATTTGGCAAATTAACATACTTGTTCCATTAAAATGCAGCTCAATGCTGTCAAGGCTCTCAGTGCAGCAGCTGCAAATACTTGGGGCCTTTGGACCGAAAGTACTACATATTAATGTCTGTCTTCACCTAATGCTGATAAAAATGCTGTAGCCTGAAAGATCAGAGAAGCACAACCCAGTTGCTTCAGGGTCACTTTCCCTATAGGATCTACCCAGGATTGCTTGAAGTCCTGGAAAGCACCATTCTTACGGATAAGGGGGATCTTAGGCCTTATTGTTCACTCCATCATCAGCCTCCTTTGGCCATGACCCTATTGGCACAGATTTTTAGAAACCCATGCCCCAGAGCCTTGCCAGTTGACACAGTCAGGGCTGTAGCAGCTCACTATGGAGCTAAAAGTGTTGGAGGGGTTCAAGTATTACGCTAGGAAAAGACAGGCTCAGCTCAGAGGGAATTGCCTTACGAAATGAATGGTGAGTTCTGCTAAGTTTGCTTTGGTCTTTCATTGTGGAAAAAGTGGTAATGTGTAATATAGAGAGCTGAGCTCAAAGGCTAACACGAAGGATAATGGAAATCCATCAGAGCAATAAAGTGGAGTGATCTGGCTAATGAATAGGTCGCTAATTCTGTATAAGTGTGGTCAACAAAATGCTAAATACTTGACATGCTGCATTTTGCAGTCAGTACAGTAAAACAGATTTTTCTAAACAAGAGAGCGTGTACATTTGGCCTAATATTTAGCAGGAAATATAGCATGCCATAACTTCCCTGTAGCTCAAGTCCTAATCTTGGTCACTCACTTGTCTCGTAGTGCTGTGAGAGAATCCCTACAGCCCCACAGAACACCGCTGCATCTGGAGGTGGCACAGTTGTACACTATGCAAGAACACAGTATTTCAGAACCTCATTAAGTACCTTGTTTGGTATCCTTTCTCGTGTCCTCTGTTAGTGTAATATATCTGTGGATATACACACACACAGACAAGAGGTAAGGGTACCACAAAAACATTTGAAAAGCCATAAAGAGATTAACCTATAGATAAAGTTGCATATCATTGCAGAACAAGGTTGTCTGTCTCTTTAGAGAAAGCACTGAAAGAGAAACCTAATTGAAATCAGTTCTGAGAGATGTGTTTGCATGTTTACAAGCGAGGGAAGTGTCAAGTATCCATGTTTGGTTGTGCTTTACTGCAAAAGTGTTTCCATAATGAAAAAAGACATTTGTTAATTACTTCTATGCTGAAACATTGCTTTAAATGTGCTGGAATAACTTGGAGCGTTCATTTTCAGATAATTATTTCTGATGAATGGTGGTACCCATTTGTAGTGAGATATTTAATTCTTTTTTAACTAGAGAACATTCATGATAATGGGCCTTGCTTTCCTTTCTCAGTGGATGTAGCAACATCATGCATTATGTTTATGGCACAGTTTGCAGATAACAGTTTACAGTGTTTTGCAGGATTTGGGGGGTTGGGGTTTTGGTTCTTGGTTTTTAGCGATGGCTGTTACAAATTTCTTCTTCCATTTGGCTTTGCCATGCCTTGGTGTTTGGAATTTCTGTTTCTTCCCCATCTCCTTACCAGTTCCAGGATAAACTAAGAGGTCTGTAGCTTTCATAGGTCAAACAAAACAAATGATGACAACATCAAAAAAGCACAAACCTGATGGCTTCACTGTACTGAGAGATGTTTTTAAGCAGTTAGGGAGAAACAGTTTGTTTTGAGACCACTTTGGCTAATAATTTTACAGTTAGAAACAATTTTTCTATTCATCAGGTAAGAAGAAAGAAAAGTAAGTGTAGGATTCCAACTCTGGCCAGCAGCAGGTTAAGAAATCCTCTTACTGAGCAAGGATCTACAGATGTACAAGCTGTATGTTACACAATAAAGACTAAATAACACTGGTGATCTACTGGGATAAATGCCCCTTTGAGAGAGACATCACTGTTGTGGGTTTGCTTTCTTCCGCACACCCACAGAAGTAAAATGGGAAGCAGTCTTCTGGGGCTGAGACTGGAGACAAAGTTAAAGTACAATGTGATAGTTACCTCTAGGGGCTGAAGGAAAACTGGAGGTCTTCTGAGGAGAGACAGTCATGTCTCGTTCCATAAATACACAGTATTTCAAGAAAGAGAACTGATTATAGATACAGGAAGTAAGATATGGTGATGGTGGTGGTGGTTAAAGTTTTGAGTTCAGTCAGTACCGAAAACCTATTGAAAAAGAGGCTCAAATACCTAAGTTTTCTTAAAAATCAGTACAGACTTGTTTGGGGCCTTTACAGAAAGGAAATAAGTAGCTCGATAGTAATTTGTCTAGGAATCCTACTTTTAATAGTATATGACATTACATGTTTTCCCATCTTTTGTTTATTTATTGGCTACATAGTTTATTATTTAGTAAAAGGATGCTGGTATACTTATTTTCCATATGATGGCTAGCAAGGAACCTAATTTTTCTGTGTCTTCCAAAATATCACATAGATACAGAAGTAGGATAAGTGTAATTTTTTACACAGGGCAGAATCCAACACTGCTGAATGCAACATTTTTCATGTCAGACAGCTTTATGCTTACTAATAACCTCTATTTTACAGAAGCCCAAATGTAAGGCTAAAAGAGCTCAGATATCATCTGTATTAAGCATAAACAAGCCCAAATGATAGAGGAGTTTGGTATAAAAAGACAAAGGGAAGGATAACCATGAAAAATGCTTACCAGGAGATGAAAATTTGGGAGACAGAATTGACCTACTTAGAGAGTCATTGAATCCTAGAATCGTTTAGGTTGGAAAAGACCCGTAAGATCATGAAGTCCAACCCTTAACTGCCAAATCCACCACTAAACCATGGCTCTAAGCACCATATCTACATGTCTTTTAAACTCCTCCAGGGATGGTGACTCAACCACTTCCCTGGGCAGCCTGTTCCAAAGCCTGACAATCCTTGTGGTAAAGAAATCTTTCCTAATATCCAGTCCAAACATCTCCTGGTGCAACTTGAGGTCATTTCCTCTTGTCCTGTTGCCTGTTAGTTGGGAGAAGAGACCAACAACCCACCTTGCTGCATCCTGCTTTCAGGCATTTGTAGAAAGCCGTAAGGTCTCCTCTAAACCTCCTTTTCTCCAGACTATACCTCCCTCCCCAGGTCCCTCAAACATTCCTCATCAGACTTGTGCTCCGGGCCCTTCACCAGCTCCATCGCCCTTCTCTGGGCATACTTATCATATGTATGATTTTGTAAGGTTTCCTAATCAAGCAATGTTCCAAGGTGTAATCGACCTAGATTTTTTTCCCAAAGTATTTGGTGTCATAGCTATACAAGCAAGTGAAAAGGTAAGCTAAATCACAGCACCCTTATGTTCCCAGTGGTGCTTTTGTGTGTAGATTGCTTTCACTGTTGTATGAGGTATACCCATAGATGTGATGTAAGGATGAACACCACAGGAAGTGCCACTGGAAGGGTAGGAGCAATGGTAGCTGTTTGTACAGTTGGGTTTCACTGAGATTTTCTAGGTGCAGGAAGTCCCATACTTTATTAAGTTTTCTGGACCAAATTCAACTCTTAAGTTATGCACTTTTAGTACCTTATTGAACTCAACAGGCATATAGGGGCTGAAGTCAGCATTAACTATAGCCATCTGTTATTTTGTCATGCCATACTCAGTTATTTTTATTTAGCTCTTTCAGTCATATGAAATAAAACTGTCAAAGTTGTCAAGAACTCCAAGAAATGAAGTCTCTGAGCTGCTGCTCTGAGATTTTTAATATTTCTTCCAATACAGATCTTTGTGCCTTAAAAATCTTGCCAGAAGCACATTTGCTCTGCTAGTTTGTAGGCTGTGGTCTAAAGGCTTGTGGATAGTTAGAATGGGCTATTTATTAGTTAGATAGTCTAATAGTAAATGAACTATCTATCTATAGATATAGATCTATATATATTTGTATCTATATATGTATTTATATCTTTACAATTAGACTAGAATTCATCATTTATCTGCAGAGATCTTGGAATAGGATATTCAGTAGTGTAGATATTGAAAAACTCACATTCCGTTAGGTAACTACTTTCTAAGTGTGCACACAGTAAAATGTTACCATTGCTATAGTGCATTCAGATGTACAAAAATTGAATGAAAAATGCTTGGGGTTTAAAATCAGAGAATTTTGGAAGCAGCTGGCAGTATTCAGTGCAGTCCTTCGGGATTTTCTTCCCTTGGAGCTGAAGTAGCCTGTGATTTCATGGGAAGTTCCAGTATGTGTGAATGATCATGGAAGGTTTCTCTTTGTCAAGGTGATTATGAAGAAGAGTGTTTAACTTTCAGGGGCATGTTGAATAGCTGAATGGATCATTTAGTTTATTGACCTTCGTTTGATTACGCCTGTTGACAACAGAGTTTTCTCATGCTTCTGTCATAAACCAAAGCATTTTAAACTTTCTAAGGTTGACTTGAAAACTTTTTAGGCATTGCGAATTGCAGGTTATTTTCAAGTTTCCTTTATTAACTGTTATTTTTCAAAATGTCTTTTGAATTTTGGCATATTTTGAGAGCGAAGAATCATCCTGGTTTGAAAATGCCAAATGAAATTTTTAACTAACTTTTTAAAGAGGTTTCTTTGAGTTATTTGCCCTTTCCAATGCCAGTTTTTCCTGGCAGTTTCCTGTAGCATCCCATTTCAGATGTAGGTCCACAGGAGAACTTTCTTGTCTGCTTCAGCTGAATCCCAAGTAGTCTTATCTCCATAATCACTCAAAGAGGAAGGGACATCTCAATGAAAGATTCAGCGTTACTCCCAAAGGAAATGCCACGTATATTTCCTGTCCTACGTAAAAAAATCTGAAACTGAGACAGAAAACTGATTAAATTGTTAATAGAGACAAAGATCAGGTGCTGGAGATCAGTTACAGCATAGTAGGATTCCTAGATTCCATTCTTCAAATGTCACGGTATAGAAATAACAAAAATCAACAGTCAAGTCAGAGGAGCTGCTGGACCCCAAAAGAAGAGGAGCCCTGGAAAGGAATACTAAAGAAAGGAAGTTTGTAAGTGGAACTGCTCTGCTTGAAGGAGAAACCTTCTGTCTCCACTGTTTTGTTGGAAGGAGAATATAAGCAAATACTCAGAAGAGGCAGATTTTCCCCTGAAATTGATCCATATAGTTCTAAAGAAAGCAGAGGGCAGTTTGCTATCTCCATTATTCACCTTTTGCTGTGGTTGTTCAGTTTTTCACAGACTAAGTCAAGAAGTCTTTTCAGGCAAGAGCCCTCTAGGAGCAGCCTCATCTCGGTCGCCTTCCTGAGGGATTATTTAAACGAGATCCATTTCTCACCCATTTCTTAATGTGTCTCTATCACACATGGCATCAGGAAGTGCTGTGATAGCAGTGGCGTATTTTCTGGACTTCAAGGTTCTTTCTGAGTTGCCAGAGGTTTCAGTGTCTCATCTCTTGCCAAGCAGGGAAAAGGGAAGAAATGGAGCAGATTCCTTTCGACTTCTTCACTCAGAAACTCTCGCCAAACTGCTTGCATAAATTCCATGGTGGTACAGTTTCAGCATCAGGCATGTTAAATTATTCAGCTAAATCCCACATGCCTGGTCATACTAAGAAGTGGTTCTTAGACAATTTGCCTTCGGAAGATTCATGGTATTTTAAGTGTTTGGGGAAAAAAAAAAAATCAAGGTTTTATTAACTTCCTCTAAAAGCAGGTATTTTATTAGCAAGTTTTTGATTTGTATACTGTATACCTTGCAAATTAATAATTTTCTAATTACTATGAAAGCATATGATCCTCATAAGGATGTTTATGATCATTCAAATTAACCTGCCTTTAATTAAGAAGGTTGGTGTTACAGGATTATAAGATTTGAGAGGTGCCCAAAGGAGCAAACTTTTTTCCTTTTAATTCCAAAGTATTTTCATCTTAAAGGTCAGGGTAGAGTGTGTAAAGTGAAAAAGGAGATCTAAGTCTCAATCCCAGGAAAAATGTGTGAATTAAACATGTCTTTGCATGGCTAATACAAGATGATTTCTTCTTCAGAGAAGGTTTGAAGTTCCTTAAATTAACCTGACTAAATTCACATTACAGTGTTTCTTTTGCATAGTTCATTGTCATTGAGGGTGTCTTAAATTTGTTCATCATTCTTCTTGTGGGACTAGTTATGAATATTATGCTTGTATAGTAAATTAATCTAAAATAATTTAATCAATCTTGTATAATTTCTAAGCAAGGATTACTTATGCCTGCTACACCATCAGCCTCATGGGGTTGAGACAATTAGTCTTTGCTAATAGAAGGCAAAGGATGGACATGTTTATGTTAGTAATTTGGGTGCTGGGATCACGCAGTCTTTCATTGTATCATTTAGATGGAGGTGAGGAGAAGGTGAGCTCTTCTTGAGAGCTCTCAAAAAGAAACATCCAGACTGCTTCCCTGGTTTACTTCATCATTTTCCACTGAAACAAACCTCTTACAAGCCCTTGTTTGCACCACACAGCTAGCAGTTGTATCTGCATATGGGTTGTGATTACCCAAGCAAAATACCGGTTACATTATAATGAAGTGCGTGTTGCTAAAGGTTGGTATTCTTTCCTGTTTGTGTGCTAGATAAACAGCTCAACTGCCTTAAGATCAGTCTTAATTTTAAGAGTTCAAACTTCTTTTGCTGTTAGGAATATGAGAACAACGTATTTTGTAGGACTTCAGCCTGTCTAATGCCAGTGCAGGGAAAAAAAGTTGAATTATGACTCTCTGACTGTTCATACTATCCCATAAAGTAATGAGACATTTTTCATAATACCCCTTGGCAGCCACAGTAAGGGAGAGTCAGAAATGGTGGCAAGAGGACCGTGATGCTGCTCTGCTCCTGACCTGTGTCTTGCAGCTGTCTGTGAGGTGTAACCAAGGGTTGAAAGAGGTGATCCGGCTCCTCTGCTCTGCTCTCGTGAGACCTCACTTGGAGTATTGTGTCCAGTTCTGGTGTCTTCAACATAAAAAGGACATGGAGCTGTTAGGTCTAGTGCAGAGGAGGGCCACGAGGATGACAAGGGGGCTGGAGCACCATTCGTATGAAGACACGCTGAGAAAGTTGTTCCTCCTGTAGAAGAGAAGGCTGCATGGAGACCTCCTAGCAGCTTCCAGTATCTGAAAGGGGCCTACAAGGATGCTGGGGAGGGCACTCTTCGTTAGTGACTGTGGTGATAGGACAAGGGGTAATGGGTTCAAACGTGAAAATGGGAAGTTTAGGTTAGATAAAAGGAAGAAGTTCTCTACTGTGAAGGTAGTGAGACACTGGTATTGGTTGCCCAAAGGCATTGTGAATGCTCCATCCCTGGCAGCGTTGAAGACCAGGTTGGATGCAGTCTTGGGTGGCATGGTTTAGTCTAAGATGTTCCTGCCCATGGCAGGAGGGTTGGAACTAGATTATCTTAAGGTCCTTTCCAACACTAACTATTCTATGATTTGGTGATTCTATGGACAGGAACCGCAGAGGTTGAGGTTTTATCCCATGTCTGCTGCAAGCTTGCAAAGAGCAGGTGATAAGAAGCGCATATGTTCATGTGGGAGGAAAGGCTATGTTTCAGGCTCATGAAATTGAGCTATTCCAGGCAGGACATTTCAAAAGACTTGGGCTTAAAGCTGCCTGGAAAAGGAATGGTCAGGAAAGAGAGAGAAGACAAACCAGTCAAGACACTTTGCTTTCATAGATCCCCAATGTTTTATTGCTCCATAGTTGTGGGAGAGAAGTCAGCTGGGACTGCAGGACCCAGGCGTACCTAGGGAACATGCAGTGCCTTTAGGAAGCTGGCTTCATCTCTCCAGAGGTAGTGGTGTGCTGAGTGACCCCTCCCACATGGTCCTGCAGACCTTACTGAGCTTAACGCCCATCTTTGAAATACCTGGGTGTGTAAAGGCATGACTTCTTCTCTGGACGAGGTCTTTTCCAACCTACTTGGTTCTATGATTCTATGACTCACGGTTATCATGTTTCCTGCAGAAGACCAACGTCACCTGCTCCTTGCTGTGGACAGAGATCTATGTAGTGGGATGAGAAGAGATCAGAATAGAGAAGATTTGTTCTCTTCTTACAGATGTTAGGGCTGTTTTATCTGTGTCGTTTCAGTTCTTTGAGACCAAGGAGTGAGAGCTGATCAACTATTTCCACAATGCTCTCCGGCTTGATGTCACCCCACCATGACTTGCCTTGGTATCAGGTCTCCGTAAAGCCTAGGCTGGCCAAACCTCTTGCCATCCCACCAGCTCTGGGAGTGCAGCTGGGGAGTGCAGAGCCAGGGCACTGGGAGTCCCAGAGCCAGACAGATCTTCAGCTCTGTCTTTTCTACTGTGCAGGAGGTCACCTCTACCCGCCCCGACCAGTGCGCCAGAATTACTTGCTTTATGGGGTTTCTGGCTCCACAGAAGAACGCTGCTTTTGCTCTTCCCCATCAGATCATGAGTTTTAGCTCTCTAAAGAGAATGGTTTAGGTGAAGTCCGGTCCCCACTGAAAGATCCTGGGAAGCTGGACTCTGACTTTGGATACTAGGTTTCACTAAGAAGAAGTTCTGATCAAAGCCCTGTATGTAGGCATTTCTGGAGGGTAAGGATGTCCAAGCTTGGGATCCCAGCAGTCTCTGCGGTTTGGGCCTTTCCCTGATTCAACACCATGAGCTATATAATTCCCAGTGGCACTTTAGCAACGGAACTTGGTAGAATGCTTTGGTTGTTTGGCAAGTCATAGAATCATAGAATCAAAACATCTCTTTCAGCCTCATCCACCATTGCCTTCCAACCCTTTAGCAGAGGTGGCCAGTGTTTCTGTCCTGTGTAGAGGCTTGTAATGAGCTCTTCTCAGAAGTAGACCTAACTTTTTTTTGTGCTTTCTGTTTCAGGTGAGCCTGATTATGCCATAGTTGACGGCTACATCACTAGATGCTGTTGATCCTGTTTGTGGGTTCTCCAGGCAGAAGACACTGTTGGTCTGGCCATTGCGGTGGTGTTTCCAGTTACTCCCAGCTGTGAGAGAAACAGTGTTGTTTTTGCATAATTGGGGATTGGGCTTTACGATATTAAGACTTTCCAACCTTAGAGCTTTAAGATCAATAGTAAGGCTTTGCAATAATAAGATGTTTCTCTTATTAAGGTCTGGGATGAAGTTCCTTTGGCAACGAAAGAAAGGGTTTGAGATATTCAAAAAGACATGCTCTGTGTTTAAAGACAGAGTCATCTCCAGATGAAAGACATACTTCTGTGGTTAAAAAGAATACTATCTACGTACAACCTATGAAACTAAACCATTGCAGGCTGGTTAAACAGTAAGTTGGGGTAAATATTTTATACCCAGAGTATTATCTCCAACCATACTGGGAATCACCTTGTCCTGGGTGGAGTGAAGTTTGGTTTACAACTGCCTTTAATGGCTGGATCTCACCCAGTGCTTAGGGAAAATCACAAAAAAGTAAAATTACGATGTTTAAAGGTCACACGGAACCTGGCTGTGGGGGTTTAGAGTGTGGTCTGGTAGCACTTGCTGGAGTTGCAAGTGCTGGAGGGCAAATAAGCCAAGTTCGTGGCCTGGGGGCAGATGTGACAGGAGGGGATTCAGATTGCTAGATTTAGAATAGTGGCTTGGGAGCCAAAGAGGAACAAATGTGGCCAGCCTGTGGACACTACCATTCCTCCATCGGTGGGAACATGGACTCCACCAAATAATCCTAAGATAGTGAATGTAATTGCAATTAAATATTTGAAGTAGATGTTTGAAATAGAAACAGGATATAGAAATACAAATGCCTGGGTAGAATGGGTCAAATATATAGTGAAAATAGAATATGTTTAGATATATTAGCTGAAAAAGGAGGAGTATGAATAATGCTAGGAGATAAATGTTGCACATTTATTCCAAATAAAAAAACACTAGATGGAATCATAACCAGAGCCTTACAAGGCCTCACTACCTTGGCACAGAATTGACTGAATATTCGAGAACAGTTATTTCATTAACAGGATGGTTAGAATCCTGGTTTGGAAAGTGGAGAGGAATGGTGGTATCAGTTTTTACTTCTCTAATTATAGTAGGAGGTGTATTAATAGCTGTAAGGTGCCACATAATTCCATATATAGGAAGAGTTGTACAACTTCTTCTTGAAACAACTTTGTCAAAGGAAATGCTCATGGGACCACCACCCTACTCTGATAAAGTGCTTTAGAGAGAAAAAAAAAAAAAAAGAACAAAACAAAACTGATTTGGATGACCTATCTTTAGTCCAAAACCGTGAAATTATGTTACCCAGACTGGAAGTGACATCTGCAGCAATTCTCTAAAGAAAGTGGAAAAAGCAAAACTGGTATAAATAAGAGAAAAGGGGAATTGTGAGAAAAACACATTTGGTTTTGGATAACTGGGGATGGTGCTTTGCAGTATTAAGGCTTTCGAATCTTAGAGCTTTAGGATGAATATTAAGGCTTTGCAATATTAGTAGTTTTCAATACTGGTGCTGGGGCTAAGTTCCTAAGGGAACGAAACAAAGATTTTGACATCTAGTAACCCAAAAAGACACACTCTGTGGTTAAAGCCAATGGCATCTCTAGACAAAAGATTCACTCTGAGGTTAAAAAAAGAATACTATCTATGTAGAATCTAAGCCAGTGCAGGCTGCTTAAACAGTAAGTTAGGGTACCACATGTCTGCCAAAGAGTCACAAAATTGAACCAGAAAAGAATTATGTGGTTAATACTGATGTGGTTAATAAATAAGAGGAAGGGCCATACAAAGTCGAGTACAAAGTCTGTGGGACAGAACACACCAAGACCTTAGCCTCTCCCTGGGACCCTAGAATCAGGCCACGTTTCCTCACAGGCCTCTCTAGAGGGGTCTGTCTTTCTCCCAGACACCCATAGAAGTGAAGGGCCTAGGAAGAGACCCTGATGACCAGTTGCACAGCTCCTGCCGTCCCCCCTAGGGACAGAGAGGCCACAGCTGCTTTAATAAGACAAAATAAGAAGAGGGACAGAGGTAGCATGTGCATCTTATGTTCCTTCAGATGCTGGGCGCCCTGACATCAGGCGGAGTTAGAGCTCTTCCTTCTTGGTCCTATGAGCAAATACATAAAGCATCACAAGAAAACAGCATTATTCATGAAGGAAGCTCAGATGAGAACTTCTTGCTGCATTTCCAGATACAGGCAAGGCAAGGCAGCTGATGTAAGGGTCAGTATCAGGCAGGAGCTGTCCATAAACCCCCTGTCACCATGAGATGGCCATGCTCATCCTGCAGCCACAGGGCTTGAGCACTGCAAACCAGCCCTGTGCCTGCTCAGGGGATCACCAGTTCTGTAATGTGCAATGGGCTCCTGGTCAGGGTCATCTCTGCCTTGACCCATGCACAATTTACCTTTAACACAGGTATTATAAATGACAGACGATGTTGGTAACAAAGGGTCTTCTGAAGCCAAAAGTACAAGGCCTCAGAGAGTGGACATTACCTGTTCAAGATCATTATTAGGTCCTTGACTACAATGTCTTCTGCCAGGAGGGACTGAGCTCTGCAGGGTCTCGTCCATGTGGGAAGCGGTTGAAATCACTTCTGCTCCAGTGGGGCTTGCCCTCGGCTCCAGAGATGGCGCCCTGGGGGGGCAGCTGAGCATCTGGGTAGAGAACAGAAGGGTCAGTGATGCCTGGTTCCCCAGGCTGAGCCTGCAGCCCTGATGTGGCTGGAAATGCCTCAGGCACGGCAGGACAGGCTGCCCCGCTCCAGCAGCACTTCCAGGTCCTGCTACGGCACAAGTAGAAAGAAGAGACCTCACACTCCCCAGCCTCAGTAGTAGGGGATTGGTTGCTTACCACACGTTCCCTCTAGCGGCAGCTTGACCTCACCACAGACCCTTACACAGCCACCTGGCCTTCTCCCAGACTCCTATGGAGAAGCCTCCTTCCCCACCCCTTTCCAACCCCGGGGCATTATAGGAGAGCCTGGCCCCTGCGCAGGTCCCCATAGCGAAACCTGGCCTCCTCCTAGGCTCCTATAGATGAGCCTTGCCTCCCTGCCAGTCCTTTTAAGGGAGCTTGGCCTCCTACCAGGCTCCTACGGAGTAGCCTGCCCCTCCCTACCCACAGCGGAGCATTATATGACAGCCCGGTCCCTCCACAGGTCCATAGAAGGGAAACGGGCCTCCTCCTAGGCTTCTACAGATGAGCCTTGCCTCCCTGCCAGTCCTTGTAGGGGAAGCCCGGCCACTCCCTTACAGAGAAGTTTGGATTCTTCCCTGCTTCCTAGACAGGATCCTGGCCTCCCATCCGGTCCTCAGTAGGGGAACCTATCTCCCTTCCAGGCTCCTATAGAGGAGCTTGGCCTCCACACAGCACTTTACAAGGGATCCTGTTCCCCCACGGGCCCTTGTAGGAGAGCCGATCCTCATTTTAAACACTTACGGAGAGGCCTGGTCTCCCCACAGGATCCTATGGAATAGTCCGACCTCCCCCCACGCCCTTACTAAGTGGCCTAGCCTTCCCATATCTGAGCCCATATGTGAGCCTACCCCAAGCCCACTCCCCTCCTGACAGGAGCCCTGCCTCACCCAGGCCTGGCGGCCATGCCCCGGCTCGCAGTTCTGCGTTCTGCGCAGAGTCCTTCCTTCCGTGCTTCACGTAGCCGCCACGCTGCTGACTGGAAGGGAGTGGGTGGGGGCGGTGTCAGTCTCCCCCCGCTTCCGCCTGCAGTAGCTGTGGCCAGGGCGTGGTGGTGCTGCAGAGCATGGCCATAGCGGAGGCCTTGAGGGGGCTCCACAAGGCCCGCGCCAAGAGCAGCACAAGGTGTGGGGCGACAGTGGGGATCGGCTCCGGGTGAGGTTCCTCCGGTCCTCGTCTGGGCTGGCTGCACTGCCTCCTGGTTGTGGTGGTTCTGGCGAGCATGGAGCGGCGGGGAGGGGTCTGCGGGGTTGTTACAACCCATGGGGCTTTCATCAGCACTTTGTCTCGTGTTCAGGGCTATTCCTGAGTGGCTTTAAAGCGGCAGAGAGGGTGTCAGCTCCAGGTTGTGTTTGTGTCTGTGTTTGTTTGTCTGCTGCTGGAAGCAGTTAGATCGGGGGGTGTGTGCCTATCTAAAAACACATGTCCCATCCCTGGCAGTGTTCAAGGCCAGGCTGGACAGGGCTTAGCACAACCTGGTCTAGTGGAAGGTGTCACTGCTCGGATTTCAGTAGTTTGTGGAATGATCTGAACTGAAATATGTTGCTTCAGAGCCAGGTCAAATTGGAAATGTTTCTCTTAATTCCCTACCCTCTTCCATGTTGTACACTGCACCACAGAGAGTGGTGCCAGTGAAGTCCTGGCTGTCAAAGCCCTTTGAGAATAAATCGGTGAATTAATTGACCACTGCTCTGTAAAACAAGGGTTAGGTCTAAGTGTCAGCTATGGCTGTGATTACAGAACAAGTTTTATTTCGTGGCTGAGGTTCCATGATTTTAATTGGTGGCAGGGCATGGCTGGGGCCACGCATGAAGTCAGACCAGACTCTCTCCGTACAGGGCAGGTTTTATCTTTTCTTCAACACAGACTTTGTGAGCACCGTGTTCATTCCCTCTTAAACTGACACCACTGATACTGGATGCAGTAACGAGGATTGTACTTCTGCAAAGAAGTTTTTTACATGTTCGGTGACAAATTTATCTTGCAGACTACTGTCTGAGGACAGAATCCTGAATCCCTGGGCACGTACCTCTACTTCTACCTGAATCTCTTAAGCTTAATAATCCTCGCTGTGACACATTCTTCTGAGTTAGTGTATGATCTCTATTTCCCAAGTCCATGTGCATGATTTGTGTGGTGGTGGAGTAGATGTGCAAATACACGTTGTTATATTATCAAGCCTTTAAGTGTGGGATCCGCCAGAGGTACCTCTGCCCTGCAATGCATGTTTAACACTTGAATTTCCCAGACTCTTCTAGGCCCTGACCAGGATTTAGGGACTCTACTGCAATGATTCTACCATCTGAAAGGAGGCTGTGACGTGGGGGTGCGTCTCCTTTCCTAAGTACCAAATGATAGGACAAGAGGAAACGACGTCAAGCTGCACCAGGTAAGGTTTAGACTGAATATTAGGAACAATTTCTTCCCCAGGAGGTTTGTCAAGCCCTGGAACAGGCTGCCCAGGGCAGCGGTGGAGTCACCATCCCTGAGGTGTTTAGAAGATGTGCAGATGTGGCACTTTAGAACACGGTTTTGTGTTGAATTTGCCAGCACAGGGTAAACGGTTGGACTCAATAATCTTAAAGGTCTTTTCCAGCCTAAAAGATTCCACAGTTCTAATCACAGCCTCTACAAGATGATGCTTTGGCCACCTTACATTTTCCCTTCACTTCCATGTACTTCCATGGTGGGCAGCATCTCTACCCTGAGGGCTGGCACTCTGCTCTCCTATGCTGAGTCCACTCTCTGCTGCAGCCATGTTTCTCTGCTGCCCTGACCCTTTTCGAACCTCCCCAGTGTGGCTCTGCTGTTGAAGCAGCTGGCTATTCATAGCTGTGGGTTTGAAACTGCTCTGGGTCTTGAATCCTGAGCTACACTTTGTATATGTCCCTCAATGAGCTTGCTGTGGTGCTTTTCTGTGGTACGGCCGCTCACTTTCAGCAGGATGAGCCTGATGGGTTTTTAGCATCAGTCTTTCCGTGCCCCAGCTTGACTGTGTGCTAACCTGGGGCAGCTCTCTGCTTCAGGTTGCTGCGTGTCGAAACCTGGCTGAATTCATCGGGATGAGGGGCAGATGTGACTGTGCTTGCTTGAAGAACTTCTTAATATCAGTTTTCTTAGACTGAAAGGTGGCCCCCAGCAGGACTGCGCCTTACATAGCTAATGCTGCTAAGATGCCGCTTCAAAAGTCCTGCTGCTTTTATATGTTCCTGCAAAGGTAGGTGTGCTATGGGGTCAGTTTGATGTCAGCTACAGCAGTTGATTTGAGCAACAGAGTCTTTTCATGTATGTGTGTGTGTGTATGTATATGTATATGTATGTATATTTGTATATTATCTATATGTATATGAAACTTTCTTTTCTTTGCAGAGATAGACAGTGTGGGACAAGGTCAGATCTAGCTGGCACAAACCCTTTGGGAAGAAGCAAAGAAAATGGAGGAATTCAGGGAAAAGCAAAAACTGCATTGGAAGAAGGTCAGGTTATTGATCCATCACCATCTTTGGTGATGGATCCTGGCTCCTGTCTCTTTGTCCCCCAGCATGCCCAGCTGCCTACGTGCTCCCAGTGCCTGCTGCTGCTGGGATGTCCTCAGCTCCTTCCTATATGTTGCAACCCTGCTGCTGAACCTCTGACTTTCTTCTTCTGACCACAGCATCTTCTCCTTGGGTGTCTTTTGGGGCCGGCTATCCCAGGGGCTCAGCTCCAGAGACACCAGCCTCAACCAGGAATGTTCTTAAAGCATATATACATATATCTCATATACACAGTGTTGCGTGATGTCCATAGGGTTTGCTAAAATTGGCAAGCCTTTTACCTCTCCTGGCTTGAGACTCCTTTGTCTGGAAAATGAGGGAACACTGCTGGAAGTTTGGACATAGCAGAAGGGAATGGGCTTCCCAATTTTCCTAGATTCTATGGAGGTGATACAGTACTATATATTAGTGGATTTCATTTGTAGAGCTCCTTTGCATGGAAAGGTGAAGGCTTAGCTGGAAGTATAAAAGGAGGGTTTTGTGAAGATGCTTGAGGCGGGCATAGGTCCTGAGGGCCATCTGAGTTTGGCCTGTGCCTCTTCCTTTCCTATGCCACATAGTCCATCGTGGAGCTTCGATGGTTAGTGATGCATTGACTCTGGCTCTGTTGTCTTCGCAGATAGAGCTGATAATGGGGGCGATTCACAAAACCAGGAATCTGCAGTACGAGAAGACCATGGAGGTAAAGCAAACATGCTGCTCTTTCTTGCTATAACGTTTAACACTGCTAGCAGACGTGCACAGTGCTAGCGCAGTCTTAAATATGAGGATCTTCCTCTGCTGTAACTCATGCAGACGCTACATCAAGAGCTGCAGCAGAGGAATACCGTCACATGTAAGTCTGCAACGTGTGCTCTGAAAAACTGAACAGTACACCAGGGGCATGGCTGGTAGCAGCCTTGCAGGGTTGGATGAGAGTGATTTAGATGTCCAGGAATTGATTGCTATGAGCTTTTCATGCCAAACGAAGAGCAGCTTGTCTTGTGAGGTCAGTTTTACTCAAGCAGCAGGGCACTGGGGGCCTTGTGTGCTGTAACCTGCCCTGCAGGCAGACTGTGGCCACCTCTTCACTTGGAGGCTGTGTTTTCCTCCAGAGCTACCTGCATGAGCTGTAATTGGTGCTCCTGTAACTTTCTTCTCTCTCCCATTTTTGGCAGCTGTTCCTCAATCTGGCTTGGGCAAAATCATCTCTGGAGGACTCTGGTGAGTGTGGAAATGCAGGCTTTGGAGGCTGAGGGAAGTGTTTCCTGGGGCAGGGGTTGTGAAGCCATGGCATGGCACTTGAGTGAGCTCCAGCTCTTGGTTCAGGCCTGGCTCCTCAGAAGCTCATGCCCAGCATACCAGAGGTGGAGCTCACTCGAGAGCCATGCCATGGCTTCACACCCCATTTCCTGTTTCTCACCGTTTCCCTGTGGCATGACCCTCCACCTTGCTGCGCAGCTCTGCATTTCCTTGCAGTGCACATCCATAGCTGAGCTCACACATTACTGCCGCTTTCTCCCTGACGTCCCTGCCAATACAGGTTTCATGTACTGCCTTCTAGCAAAGGGTCTTTTCAATCAGTGTTGATCAGATGAGAGTGTGATTTCTCTCAAAGGCAGGACTTACCAGCAGAGTGTTACCACACTGGAAATGAACTGGGAAGAACGGCAGAAAGAGCACGTCAAAGCTTGTGAGGTAAAACCCCCCAGACACCTTCACGTGGCAGTGTGGTCCTCTGGATGTCCATTCGTCGCTGCAGGGGTCTGGGATGGCACAGATCTGCCTTCTCTCTGTTGTCCTGGCAGTGAGCAGCAGGACATGTTGCAGCTAACCCTGTGTGTCTCTTAGGTGTGCCTTCTGCATTTAAGGTCCCACCACTTCAAGGTTTCCACTCTATTTTTGTTCTTGTTTTTCCTTCCACTACCTTTTCAAATTAACAGAAACAAAGCAGTGACATTTTTAGCCATTAACCTGCTGGTGCGTTTGGTGTGGCCATTATCCTGAACATCTGTGGTCATCCCTAGGTACTGAGTGACTTAAGGCCTCTGTGTCCTACAGCCACGACACCACCTATCAGACTCTGAAGGACTTTAAATGAGTTTGCAGCAGAAGGTGCTGGCACACTGGGGATGCAAGCTGGCTGAAGCAGTCTCCATGTGAACCCAGTGTGCCAGCAGGCCTTCACCATGTATCTCACGTGGTAGCCTGAGAACCCCTCTGAGCGGAAGTATCAGTCTAAAGCAGACTGTCTCATAGCAAAATGGTCTAGCCAGGACATCCAGCAAATGCTAGGCCGTCAGAAGTGGTGGCAAGAGGACCATGATGCTGCTCTGCTCCTGACCTGTGTCTTGCAGATGTCTGTGATGTGTAACCAAGGGTTGAAAGAGGTGATCCGGCTCCTCTGCTCTGCTCTCATGAGACCTCACTTGGAGTATTGTGTCCAGTTCTGGTGTCTTCAATATAAACAGGACATGGAGCTGTTGGGTCTAGTGCAGAGGAGGGCCATGAGGATGACAAGGGGGCTGGAGCACCTCTCGTATGAAGACATGCTGAGAAAGTTGGGGCTGTTCATCCTGTAGAAGAGAAGGCTGTGTGGAGACCTCCTAGCAGCTTAAAGTATCTGAAAGGGCCCTACAAGTATGCTGGGGAGGGCACTCTTCGTTAGTGACTGTAGTGATAGGACAAGGTGTAATGGCTTCATACTTCAACATGGGAAGTTTAGGTTAGATAAAAGGAAGAAGCTCTCTATTGTGAAGGTGGTGAGTGACTGGAATGGGTTGCCCGAGGAAGTTGTGAATGCTCCATTCCTGGCAGCGTTCAAGGCCATGTTGGACACAGTATGAGGTGGCATGGTTTACTGCGAGGTGTCGCTACCCATGGCAGGAAGGTTGGAACTAGACGATCTTAAGGTCCTTTCCAACACTAACTATTCTATGATTCGGTGATTCTATGGACAGGAACTGCAGAGGCTGAGGTTTTATCCCATGTCTGCTGCAAGCTTGCAAAAAGCACGTGATAAGAAGTGCATATGTACATGTGGGAGGAAAGGGTGTCTTCAGGCTCATGAAATTGAGCTATTCCAGGCAGGACATTTCAAAAGACTTGGGCTTAAAGCTGCTTGGAAAAGGAATGGTCAGGAAAGGGAGAGAAGACAAACCAGTCAAGACGCTTTGCTTTCATAGATCCCCAATGCTTTTTTATTGCTCCATAGTTGTGGGAGAAAAGTCAGCTGGGACTGACTCCATCTGCATCTTGTGTAAAATGATTTCTTGATTTGACGACTGCCTATATTGTTACCAATCTCAAGAGTGCACTCTGAGGTTGTGTCCAAACTTGTAGCTCTCTGTAGATTCAAAGAATGATTTAAAGGTATTGAATTACCTTTAATTAAAATATTTTGTAAGCAGCTAAACTCTTTAATGTAGGACCATTATCATAATGCACTCTTAAAATTATTCTACTGTGAACCACTTCCCTAAGATTAAGTGAATAAGCTGTTTTTCTCCTCCTATTCAGTTTAGAATTCCTAGCTGTAAGTTAAAGAAAACAACAAGCTGCACGTAGCTATGGAAAGAATGAGAATAGAAAATACACAAGCAAAACCAATGGTAAGCCTACATCTGTCCATGAGTGGGCTTAGGAGGCTGATGGCAGTTACGTGACTTGAGTGATAAGGTTATGTGGGAGTTCAAGAAGAGATATTTTTATTATTTTTAAGTACAGCATCACAGCAGTATTGGTTTGATTCGACTGAAAAATGTTTTCAAATTTTCTATTTATGTAAATGTGAAAAGTAAGAGTCCAGTAAGAGTCTTTTGGAGCTCTTTTTTCTCTTTGTCTCTTACTGTTTTGATGATGTGACAAATGCCATCTGTATTCTTGAAGAGCTGCACAGAGTATAGGTAAAGGTCTTTTCTGAAACCAAAAAACTGAGATGGTGGGGTTTAATGCAACTTCTGTATTTTAGAGGCACATAGGAACTATTTAGAAGAGCAATACGGCTGTCAGCACTTTGCCATGCTGCCTACAGGTTGCTGGTTAGGCTATAATTTCTCGCTAATTAACTGATCTAAAATAGAACCTTTTGTAACTTGTCCATCATCAATCCATGAGGTTTGTGTTGCCCACATCTCTTTTAACTTTGGCAATGGCTTACAGTTTCTGATCTTGATGTCTTGTTTGATTTACATTTCTGTTTTGTAACTAACGTTAATTACACTGCCAAAACAGATTTTATCATTTATGTAACATGGGCTGCCTACAGACCTAAGTTTCCTCAGTAACAACTTATGTACTGAATAGCTTGATTACAGTAATTCCTTTTATACTGTTCTCCTCATGGGAGACTATAGTGTGTACTTAGACTCCAGCTTTTTCCAAATTTAGTGGTCACATTTCCACTTAATTGTTAGGTTCCTGTACAAAATCAGATCGATGTGTGGAACTTAAGCCTAAAAGGATCTACTCTGAATATTGAGTCTAACCTGGTGCACACACAGATTAAAAACCCCACAAACTCATCCAGCAATTTTGCCTTACCCCAGTAAATTCTGAATGAGGTTATGTGTCATGCTAAGGGTTTCAGTCTTTTTTTTTTTCACAAATGCTATATCAATTCTATTTAGCAGAGAGATGTCAAAACCAGATGCTGCTTAAAAAATAGCATTTTATATGGAATTCATTTGACAGCAGTGACTCAGTGGTGTGCTATTTTGAAAAACTCTTAAAAATAGTCACATACAAAAACCACAAATCTTGTCTATGTCACTATGTTATGATAATGGTCCAGATATTGGGTTTATGTGAATTGGTCTGATTTCACTGACTTCAATATCAACAGCTTCAGTGGGATTAAAAGTATGGTCTTGTCCTTGTGCAATCAATTTAAGAGAAATAAATTCCTTTTAATACAACTGTGGACATAAAAAGGGATCTTGAACCAAACTATTACTAGGTGGTATGTAGTAGCTCAAGCAGAAGAGATCAAGGAGTTGGAAATTAGGACTCAGTCATTGATACAGGCTTTAACAGCCAGCCCAGAGGAGATGTGGAGCAGAGGAGGTGAAGCTCCCACCTTTCCAATGAATGCAGGTAACAGAAGAGAGGAGAGGTTATTTCCCAGTGCATACCAGAGTCTTACCAGTGCTGTCACACAGACAGAGCTTTTGTCTCACCCCTTTAGGCATTTCAAAATTAGATATCATGATCTGAGCTAGTTGTCCTTGATTGTCTTTACAGTT
>JAVHNF010039520.1:0-10396 GCA_034783455.1 Micropsitta finschii
CTAACAAAGGCTGTGTGAGGTTTTGTCAGGAAAGCAAATACATTTGAACACTGAATATTCTAAGACAATACTTTCACTGTAGCTAAATAACCCACAAAGATAAGTAAGTGCAAGGTATAAATATTGACATTGACCAAATACATGCCTCTGACAAAGGGGTTTAAAATATCCTACTCAGGATAGGGAGCCCATTTAGATAGGTTGCTAGCTTATAAGGAAGAATATCTTCATGTTGAACACAGTATGAACCAAAAGGAAAGAAAGAACAGGGAAACACCAGTAAATATCAAATGGATTCTGAAAAAAAGAGTGCCTCAAGTCAATCTTACTTGCACATTTATGAGTATCTCGGAGAAGGATACATCAATGCTCTCCAGCTTGCTTTTGGCAAGGCATATTGTCTTAACTTGAAAGCAGCAATAGGATATGCTGAAAAGAATTAAGCTTTATTTCTACAAATGGAAGATTTATAATTTTTTACATAGAATATTCCTTTAAAATTCATAACAGATCATGGTAACATATGCTTTCAAATGCTGTAATAGAAGTAGTAGGCAATACAAGTTTTCAACTACTGTAGGTTTTTCTTTCCCACCACAGTATCACTTATGAACAACATGGTAGCACTTTACATTCTGAAATGAAAAAAATTACGTTGTAACTCCAGATGAATGTTCTCCCCAATAAGAAAGGCCTAAAATGACCTCTCAGTGGAATGCATGATGGGACTTTTGATATGACTCCTCAGGTTATCCTAAATGCAACACAAGTCATTTGTTCAAGCATATGATACGTTTGCATGTCTTCCAGAATTTTAAATGCCTGCCATATGGAAAAGAAAATACACAACATTTGCTTGTTCCATGTTTTTTCCCCTCAACGTACTACATAAATTTAAGATGCCATATAAAAACCATGAACATTTAGTAACGGACATGAAATGAACATCTACATGAAATCATCAATGCAGGTTCCGAGAGAAAAAGAGAAGAAAAGAAGAATAAAGGAAGAAAACATTTTAGATTTGACAAATTCTAGTGACAATCTTGACTTACCATGACCTTCCTTAAGGTATAACGTTTGGATCTAATATCATCCATCAGCATTTCATAGGGTGTGAGCTGATATTCTATTGGAAGCGGGTTGTACTGACGCTCTTGAACTTTCTTAAGTTTAACACCATTCCGTAAATCTCGCATCACTTGTACCCAAAAACGAGCCTAAAGAGAAAAGAAGGAGAAATTGTATTTGATATCTTACACTTAGATACCATCTTAGATTAAACCAAAGTTGTCATTTCCACTTTGGACAGCACCAAATATACAGAGCTGTACTATTTTCTGTTTAACACTTCAAACAAAACCTTTTTTATTTATAGAAGTCTATTTTTAACCCTCATGAAAGTAACAAAAATTTGTTGCAACTCAGCAGGACTGCAAGTGAACATCACTTCAAGTGATGTTCATCTCTAAGATAATACAGAAAAAGGATTTGAAGTTCTCGTACTATACCATTTCTATTATCATTTCAAGTATACTGCAAGGACAGCAGGAAAGGTTCTAGACTTGCAGCTAATATTATGTCAGTTAAAACAGTGACTGAATCCAAACCTTTGTCTCACTTAGGCCTAGAACTTTCTTGAAAAATTTCCCAGCAGTTTTTCTTCTATAGAAAGAAAGATTCCAAATCCTGAGGTCTACCAATAACCTCTCAGTACTCAACTTCCTTCTGCTCTGCCTGTAAGATCCCGATACACTAACACCTCCCTCTCTTTCTGAGCAGTGAGAATGGCTGGAGAGGATTAAAAACTGGATAGACTGAGAGACTGAAATCAAGTATTTTTGAGGACATCATAATACGCCTCTTTGAACTGGCAAGAATAGGAACTAGAAAATAAAACAAGCTACTTTCTGTTAAGTATTTCTATGTAATGCGTTTCTTTCATCATTGGAGAAATTCAGCTGGTGGCTCTGCCTACTGCCTGGCTGCCCCTCTGAAGGGCAGTCAGCATGATACCTGTCTAAATGTCCAGTCCAGTCTTTTTAAATTGCAAAAGCTTCTCCATGAAAACAGTCTAAAGAAAAAATGTAATGCCTGGATAGTGGTACTGTTTCAACTGTCTGCGAAGGAATGTTGAGACTTCATTTGCTTCTACCTTGTCAAGAGTTACTTCTAATTCGTATGCTAAAAAAAAAGGCCCAGACACTAATTTTAATATAAATCAAAGAAATTAATCAAAGTAAGCATTACAAAGAAATATAAACAACTAGTAATGTTGCTGAATCACTATTCAATTTTTGTCTTACCCAGTCAGCATTTTTTAAGTCATCAAGATCTGTGCTGGATTCATCACTTGCTTCTTTGTCCATTTCTTGAATCTTCTTCAGATTCTGCCAATGAAAAGAAAATGAGTCAATAACTGAATGGTGGCATTACTCTCAAGTAAAACTGAAGCTTAGTTTTTGACATCTGCTATGTTGTTTGGGTACTCTACCAAATGTTTCATGAGTTGCACAGTAATGCTGTAATGTGAAATGTAATGTGAAATACTATTTTAATATATTTCTCTAAATTGAAATGTGCACCTGAAATGGTAGGAAAAGAAAAAAAATCTTAAAGTTTTCAATATGAAAGAACTTTAGACAATAGCCAGAGAAAAAGCGTTGCATAGAAATTTTAATATTCCTAAAATTGGGCTATGCACAGAAAAAAACCCAACCACCTAGTAAGTCTGTTAACCTACAACACAGAAACACTACTGACCTGGTAAGGATTCCATTCCTACCAAAATTACTATTATTTGTTGAATTCAAGACAATTCATTTGTGTAGAAGAATAAAAGAAGAAATTCCTACAAAGTTAGTTGCGGAGAGAAATAAACTATGAGAAACACTTTAAACTGATTAGCAACAGACTTGCATACACACTGAAATTAAGTAGTCTGTATAACATGGTTATGAATCCTGAAATCTGAGTAAGAAAATCATGCAAGGAACAGAAACAGATCTCGAAGGTTAACACTGCTGTATACCATGGAAATATGGAAAAGCATAAAAAGGCTGTTATACCAACAAGAATATGAAAAATTATTAAAAGTTACAGTAGACCAAAGAACAGGCAAGCCTGCACATACATAAATGCAAGTGAAGGATTTAAAAGGCTGTTCTAAAAAGGATTATTTTTAAAATACTTTATAGAAATTATAAATAACTACACTCAAAAGTGCTGGTTTTGGGTTTAGTTCTGTATTTAAATGTTCTGGAACCAGCGGTACAAACAAATCCTCAGTGCTCTATTCCACTTTTACAGAATTTTCCAGGAAATCTTTAAAAATATGTAATTTGATCTGTTTTCCAAGTACTCACTAATGTATTCAAAATAGATAATTAAATCTCTGCAACCACTTGTTTATTTTATGAGACTAAAGCAACAGGTCAGAGGTCTGACAGATGTACTTTATTTATCAAAAAGCTTTTTCTCACTTGTAAGCACTTGAGCTCTGAATGGACCTGAACAATCACAGTCTCAATTCAGCTTCTGAGCTTCCCAGAAAACTTAAAAATAAGCAGATTTTGTAATTTATTTTTTTTTACCCTGAAAGTAGCTCCAAAACTGCGAACATTTCAGTGGAAGAAACAGAAGCACTGGAACTTTGCTTAACTTGCACATTTAACAGAGTGCATGTATCTAAAAAACCTGGGTACAGAGATAGCACATGTGAGTCAGCCACCGCAGGGGTTTTGGAAAGAGAGCAGATGGGTTATTTGTTGTCTTATTTAAGTAACATAATTTCATATCGAAGAAAAAATACTACCATTGCCCTATGAAAATAAAATACATAATCACGAAGACTAAAGAAAAAACACAAATCACCTACACTACAGAAGCAAATGTATCATGGGGCAATGTGGGAATGTTGGCATGACTTGCAGTATCACCACAGGATACCCAATTGGGAAAGAATGTCTGTATGGAAACTTGCTTTAGTCCTGTCGCTGCAGTCAGCAGAAAGTCTGACACTTACAGGCAATCACGCTTTTCCAAGGAGGGAAAAAAAATTGGGAAGAATGAGTAACAAACCCCTTGCTTACACGTATTTTACCATCCAGATTTTTGCCTTTTGTGTATCATAAAGTTGCAGTAATCATTTCAAATACAGTATCTGTGAACTGTAAACTACTTGTTTACTTGCAAACTGCTAGCATTTATTAGTAAACTGCAAAATATTAACGCATTCTGGTACTTTCTCCTTGTCCTTTTTGTAATCAAAAAGCTAACTTCAGTAAATGAACTCACAGCTGCCAGATTTACGCCTCCTTTCCATACTGGAAGGTACACATTAATTTTTAAAAAACTCACACATTCCAGCTGCTTAATCTATACTTCGACTGTTCAAGTAGATTTGTGGCAATTACCCATGTCGGGGACCATGTTCCCTACCATACAGTTTACTGGGCTCGTTTCTGCCCAAAGGCTAATGCCTTTGAGTGACATAAATATTCCATGAAGCTAAAAAGATTACAATGTGTTTTTCCTAACAGCAGAAAACAAGAAGGGGTGGGGGGGCACCCTGAGCAGCTGAAAGATCTTCCAAATAAAGTAACCATCTAATTAACTGCTCTGGAACATAGCTAGAGGGAGAGTTCGTACCCGAGAAAGCGCAGATGTAAGTGATGCTGGCTACCACACACTGAAGATTTGCAAAAGCAAAACCTGCCAGCCAAGAGATAAGTCTCTCAGAGTGTAGTTTTATGGTACAAAGGAACTGACAAGAGCACAGGCTGCTGCCAAACCTGAGCTCCTGTTAACTCCCCATCCTAGTGCCGAGTGCTCCAGCAGCTGCTCTTATACCAGCACAGACACCCACTTTGTAGGACAGTTCATTCCTGTCCTTTGCTCAGGTCTCTAACCACAGCTCACCATGCAATTAGTGGAGAACAGTAGAAAAGAAAGGAATCTTCATAATTATAGAAATTAGAAAGCTCTGGAGTACTGGGGAGAAAAAGAAACAGGAATTGCTCTATCCTTGCAGCCAGTGCTTAGGAAGGCTTACAAGAGGTAATCTTGTCCACACATCAGGTGCTGGTTAGGAATTAATAAATTCACTGTGACAAATGATTATGTTTAAACTTCTAGGCTAAATGAAATATTACCATTTCCCTCTAGGACTCTCAGCCAGCATCAGTGGGTTTCAGTAGCTGTTTCAATCGTAAATTATAGAAACCAACACATTTAAAATACAACAGACACTTTGTCAGATCTTAACTGTGATCCAAAACCTTCAAGTAACCTCAGCTGCTGTAGCCATTGGTACTTACCCTTGGGACAATGGCTTAAGGAAAGCTCTTGCAGTTAATAAAAACATGGCCTAAGTGGGTCTCCATTTCAGAAAGCAGAAACACCTTAAAAGGGTTTTACTAAATGATTCCAGAACCTCAGACGGGTACCACAGGCCTGATTCACCCATTACAGCCTGGGTATTTGTTCAGGAAATAAGGGTTGGATGTGTAAAAAGTGAATGTTTCAACAGCCTTGGCTTTTTTTAAACCATTACAGCATTTAGACATTTAACCCCCTTCCCCCCTGCATTTTGTGACAAAAGCTAGTAATAAAAATACCAAATGTCTTCAAACGTCTTGCTGCACTATTAAAAGCAAGCAGCTGATTTGCTGCTGCTGTGTGTCCCACATTTAAGATGCGCTCTCCTTTGCTTGGTGACAGATGGGAATTTATGTAAGACACTTGCCAGCACAGCATCAAAGACTCGCTTCTACAGAATGCTCTCTAAAATGCAACATTTTAGTGAATGGTATTCTTGGGAATCCAGATCTGGACATCATCTTTCCCCAGCTGCAGAACACAGTCTACTGCAGTTGCAGTTTCTAGTTTATACTTGTAATGAGGAATAATTTGTTAGCTGATGCATGTAATTCTTATGCTGCTGAGAAATGAATAAAATACTTTTGCACCCCTAGGTCCAATTAAAAAGTATATAACCTGTACACTGGGGAAATACTGCTTCTATCTATCTTCAGCTATCCAACTTGGGTTTAAATTCCAAAGGTTTGGCAGTATTACTCTAGTTCTTTGAAAAGACCTAAACCTCATTTAAGTGTAGGAACAGGGTCAGTTAAATCAGTCCCTGAAAACCTCTTGAGTGGATATCAGATGATGTTCTTCATCTATAGTGAATGGTAGGGGTTAATGCATTTTGCTCAGCTCTGCAATAATAGTCATACTGCTCAACGTAACAGTTTAAAAAGAAGTAAAAACCCCTCAAATTGAGTGCATATAACACTTGAGTGACAGTAAACTTAAGAAAAAAAATAACAATTAAACCCTTACAAAACCAAAACAGCAGCCTTTTCTTTATTAAAGCTCCTAAACTGAGGAATCGAACAGATCATGATGGGGCTGCAAGCCTGACAACACCACACTTGCAAAAGTGGAGTTACTGGAAGCCTGGAAGTGTAGGCAAAAGTTACAAACAGAAAAATTTGTGAATCAATTTCTTTCTGCAGCTCTGCTTTCTGAAAATCCAAGCAGCAGGGTATTTAACAGCTTTTACAGCCACGAGACTACTAAAAGTAACTTGGCTAGTGGTTGTGTTTCCAAAATAAGTTAGCCATTAACATTATTTAGGTACCTATTAACTACCTCTATTATATTTTCTACAAATAATACACCAATACAGCCATGTTAAATGGAAAGTAACACCTGACTTTAGTAATTAACTGTTTTCCAGCTAAGTCTTTGCATGGCATGAAAGTAGTGAAGAAAATTTGTTTCTACTCATGTACATAATTCGAATTTGTACATTTATATTTTCATACAGACAATATAGAAGTAGATCCAGCCAGACTGAAAAAAATATGGTTTTACATCAAAAGGAACAGAAATGAAAGGTGACATGATTTAAAAGAACAGTACGAAGATGACAGATTGGGAGCTTTACCTGTATTCTCCCAAAAATTTAATTACAAGGAATATCGTGAGTAATGAAATTATGGATGAGTTTTTGATGAACATGGGCTTTCAGTGCAATGGAAGACATAGGCAATTATAAAAATATACAAAGTCTTAATTAGTTTGGAAGCAATATTAATCTTGATGCTTTAGGTTGTACATCAATGTCTAAAAAATTTATGAGTCAAACTTACTGTGGCACATTAGGATATATCTGCCTACTGGATACTTCTTGTGTTTTATGCTGGCCAGCATCACATGGCATCTTTTAGCACCAGCTGTGCTAGCTGTGGAGTTTATCACCCACAGCCCTCACTGCTAAAAGCTGGCAGCATCATTTACTAGTACCACCCACAGAGTGGTTGAGGTTACAAGGGACCTTTGGAGGTCAGCTGGTCCAGCTTTCCTTCCTGCTCAGGCAGGGCCAATTAGAACCAGTTGCGCAGGTCCATGTCCAGGCAGCTTCTGAATATATCCAGGGCAACTCATGCCAGTGCTCGGCTACCCTCACAGTAAAAAAGTGTTCCCTTATGTTCAGAGGGAGCCTCTTGTGTTTCAGTGTGGGCTCATTGCCACAGGTCCTAGCACTGGGCACCACTGAAAAGAGTGCTCCATCTGGCTCCATCCTCCTTGCACCCTCCTTTCAGGTATTTAGACTTTGATGCAATCCCTGAGACCCTCTTCTCTAGGATGAACAGACCCAAGTCTCCCAGCCTCTCCTCATATGTGAGATGCTCCAGTCCCTTTATCAGCTTTGTGACCGTTTGTTGGACTCTTACCAGTATGTTTCATGTCTCTCTCATACTGCGGAGCCCAGAACTGGACCCAGCACTTCAGCTGTGGCCTCACCAGTGCTGAGTAAGGGGGAAGGATCACCTCACTTAACCCGTTAGCAATAGCTCTTCCAGTGCAGCCCTTAACACCGCAAGGCATCTTTGTGACAAGGGCATATTGCTGGCTCACTCAGACATGAAGCACATGTGGAGAATTAACTTCAGCAGAAGGCAAGACTGGGCAGTAACAGGGAGCTGAAGGAGGAGTAGGGCAGATATCTCCTTGAGAAAGCAATGTGGATACTAAACCAGGGGGATCCCAATCTGGAGCAGTAATTTCTGCATTCCTATGCTTGCATAGTCTGTCCCTGTCTCTCCCAGCCACACTTGATGCTGTTTCTGAGCAGTGTGTGTGACCTTTTCAGATACTCCACAGCAGGAACATTTGCTTTATCTCATGGACATCACTTACTTGTTCCTAGAGTTCTGTCTATGGCTAGATGCCACCAAAGGTGATTTGAATGACTTATGGATGATCCTAAGAAAGATTAATATTTTCTGTTACATAAGGTCCAGATATTTAAACTATCTTCCCCTCCACCATATGCATATACATGCATTTCCTCCTCTTTTAGTGGAATTTTCCTATTGCAATTTTAAAAGCTCACTGCTTGAGCTGAGAAACAAGCTGTACTCTATTTTTGTCATCAACTGCAAATGCTTAAACAGCAGAATACAGAGTGAAGAGGTCCTGGCCCATCAAAAGACCACTTCTGGATGACAGCAGATGGTAGAGCCTGAGCAGCATACAGATGCTGCCAGGAGGCTGAAAAAACATGCCAATAAACTTGCTAGAAAATCTCCACCTTGCTAAAAGTGCAAAGTAAGATCAAATTAGTTACCTGAATTTCAACCCTACCTTTGGAGTTGCTGTTGCTATTCCACAGAAACACGTATTCTTACTACTTTTATTCCATTTTATTTTTTCTACTACTGCAATAGTAATACCACACCTTGCTCAGCTGTGGCTTGAGTCCTGTCCTGCACATACACTACATTAAACGTTTCATTCTCTTTAAGAGTGGAAGTACATCTCCCTGTCTGCAAGTCAGTTTTACTGCTGACCTTTCACACACAGGGAGTCAGACTGGAAATAATCACATGGCATCGAGTATGTGACAAACTGCCTAAAAAATTTTATTTGACATCCGTTGAGATGACCTGAGCAGCTCACTCATTGCTTCATCATTTCTGATTAATACACCCACCCAAACACATGCTAGTAAAACCCTTCCTGAATCTACACTCCATTTTTATGTGACAGTGATGTTCACATAACAGACTGGAGGGCACATGACTACTCAGTATATATAAAAGTAATAATACATATTACAGCTCTACAGGCCTATCCCTCCTGCCTCCTGATCTATGGCTCATGAAATCCTGCAACTTTCGAAATCCTGACAAGTTTTTACAGTGCCAAATTGAAAATAGCATCACAGCAATGTTTTTTCTGCCTCTTTCACAGTTTATTTCCCTTCTAAACCTGTCCTGGGCTGTAGCATTGGATAGGTCATACTTGGTCCACTGCTAGCAAGTGAGTATCTGCAGATAAACATTCTTTTCCACTACAGAAAAGCTGCCTGTTTAAGCACCCACTAAGCAAGAAACAGGAACTTCATATACCTGAGAAATAGAAACCCATATGCCATCCACTGCTCTAGAAGGAATCCAAGGACTTTTTAAATAATTTTTGCTTTGTTTTTAATTTCATTTTGATTCATTTCCACAACTGTTATATTTCCATAACTGTGTCTAGGTCTGAGGGATTCTAAAGGAAGATCTCCAAATAAAGCTGTCAGGTTTTGAAATAAACTAATAGCTTTTTAGTGTCACCGACACAATATTACACAGTATAAGGTGGGGTTTTTTCAGCTGGATTTGATGTATGTAACTCAGTTATCTGCCAGTGCTATCACCACAAATTCATGACAAAAAAAAGTTCTTACTGAAGTATTTATCGTTTCTCTCCTTTATACCCAACACTCACATGACAATAACAAAAGGAAAAGAAAAATAAAATTATTGACTTGAATAGCATTTAAACATATTCCTCATGAATTAAGGTTCTTCTGTGTTTTTGCAAGACAGAAGAGTATATAAACAATACCACAGCTTTTACTGGCATGAACCTAGTGTGATCATATGATTACTGTTTGCCTCAAGTATCAACTGCAGAGGTCATTTTAAAATGGTATAACAAGATTTACAGCATTCCACCTTGTATTTTCTTCATACATATTTTTTTCTTTGTACACTATATTATTTTCAAAATTAAATACATTCTCAATCTACAGTTGCATAAAAGCTATAAGCAAGGATCAAGCACATCATAAACCCAAATTATTCAGATTCCAGAAGCTCTTAGTAAGGTAATTTTCTTGGTCATTTCTTGCATGCCTACCTGGGGACTGATCCAGAGTAAAATGAAATCAAAAGGTCAAAATTCTGCCCTTGGTTAGGTGTAGCAATAAAAGTTTCAGTACTTTCAATAGGGCCAAAATTCCATCTACAAGGATTACTTCACAGAATCACAGAATCACAGAATCCCAAGGGTTGGAAGGGACCTCAAAAGATCATCTAGTCCAACCCCCCTG
>JAVHNF010039520.1:27887-38260 GCA_034783455.1 Micropsitta finschii
TTGAAACAAATGCTTTTCCATGATACATTTACCAAGGCTTTTCAAAGCAGAAATATAAAAGGAATTAAATCTCTGGAAGGCAATTAATACTGTAGTGACTTCAGTCTATGGAGAATAAGGTTATCAAAGGGGTGATTGTGGTAGAGCACTCTCCTGCATGTTGTCAAAGACCGGTTGTTACTCTTGGGTAACTCTCTTCTGTACAGATATTTTTCATGATGAAGCCACATTTGAAGGCCAAAACTCGGGGCACCTATTTTTTAAATAAACAAAAGAGCAACGTATGGGTAAGTAGAAATGCAAATATATAAGTATTTCAAACATTGCTACCTTCAGCAAGATGAAAGACAGTTTAACATTAACATCATATAGGAGAAATTGATAACAATAAAGAGACAAATCTAAGCCACTGGCAAAGTGCCTCAACTGAAGTTTGTTGACAGCTCTGAGCTGTATTTAGGATGTACTTTCACATCTATAAAGAGTCTGGTGTAAAACTGGTGTTAAAGCTTACAGCTTGTTCTGCCAGCGAGGATAGCTGAAACCACCATTCTCCTGTCAAAAAGCCCCAAACAAGACGTTTCTAAGGGACTTCTTGCCAGTATCCTTAAGTATACATCAGGGTCCCATAAGAAATATGACTTCAAGTGGAAGCTGGGGGAGGCAGGGAAGGCAAGGGGGGCTCAGTTTCCTCAAACTCTGCTTGACATCAGCAAGGAGCTGCCAAGAAACCACTCTGCTTGCAGCATCTTCATTAAAAGTCCTAGATAGCTGCCAAATTAACCTCAAAGAGAGGTTATATTTATCTTTCAGAGCGGTAAAGAAAATTATTAATCATTTTATTGTGGTAAGCATCTGAGACAATAGAGGTTAGTGGGAGGGTCTGGCCTAGTTACCTTGCCAGTTACCTCACCTCAGCAGCTCACTGCCCTGCACCCAGGCAGAAGTAATACCTGGTGGGAGATTACAAACCTCAAGTTTCATCTCTATGGCAGAAAGCACCCTGGATGTGACAGAAACAGTGGTCCTGTATTACCTGCTCACTTGACCCTAGAGCCAGGCTGAGGGCAGATGGGTGGCATGCATCCCTTGGGCACCAGGACAACACTTGGAAAAAGTGGCCATGTACCCTCTCACCTTCTCATCCTTCAGCCACTTGTGACAAAAAATGGGCCCAAGTAAAAAGGAAAAACAACCCATAGTGTTCAGAGGTAGACTTTTTTTGCAACTATTTTGCAGGTTTGTTTGGGTTTTTTTAGGGGTTTCCTGTAAAGACAGATATCTGCACTTCTGCTGAAGGTGACACCATGAGGCCAAGTGCCTCTGGCAGCCTACCTCTTCACTGGAAAGTCCCCGGCAAACTGCCTGGGCTCCGAACACAGTAAACACCATTTCCAGCATAAGAAATTGCAATAAACACCCCTCCTTTGCTCACTAACACGCTCAAAAGCAAAAAGGACTGACATCACCCTTTTAAAACAAGCATAGTGGTTACTTTCAAAGTAAAGCAGACCACATGTTGACCTGCAATTACACTGCCCAGAATGAAAAAATCAGGACGACTATTTAAGACACCAAATGACATCACTGTAATTAATGAAACCTGTCTATCAACATAATTCACTTAAACACTTGTCATGTTCAAAGCTGCTTTAAAATTACATTAAAGGGATTTACAGAAACTGTCCCCAGCTTTCTTGATCAAGCTAAGGTACAGGAATCCCTTCACTTTCTGTATAGGTATGTAAGAAAGTAAACGCAAACACAAAGATAAAATGAACTTAATGAATATTTTTATTTCCAAATGTGTGTGCTGCCTGGAAAACATATTTTCTATTTTTTTTTAACCTCTGAGCCATTAAAAATATTCCTACTGTGACATGATTCTTCTGTGCAGACATGAAAAGATTTAATAAATCATGCTGACTAATACTCCCCTGAACTTCTTTTGCTCTTTTGTGCTAATATTACATGCTACCACAGAAGTCAAGAGGTATTTTTAAAAACCAAACCCTGGAGCTCACTTTCTTCCCCCAGCACTGTGATATCTTCAAACATCACTTTATAATCTTTCCCTTTTTAAGAGTGGATTGAGGACAGTGATATTTTTCATCTAAGGGTGTGACTGTATAAAATACATATATGGGGGCTTGATGCACACACTATAATATAGCGGACTGATTGACATTAATTGATTAGAAGAGATCAGTTCATAAAGAGCTTTGGCTTCTTAAGAATTTGCTCATCTAAAGCAAGTGTTGGTCTTAATGCCCATATCAAGAAATCTTGGCATGCTGAAAAGGCAAAACAAATACAATTGCTCATTAGGACCTTGTCCCAACTCCAAGTTTGCTTTGTCCTAAAAGAAAGCCAGGTAAAAAAACATAAAGCTCTCTTTTGGCTTAAATCGCCCAAAGTATCTTGTTCTTCCTTGCCATCATGGACTCAATAACAATAAAACAAATGCCTGGCTTCCCTAGAGTTTCAGATCACGTTTCACGCCTCTTTCTCCTAGATGCAAATACATGAGTAACAATAAAAGAAAGGGCTTTGTTCACTCTTCAGGGCAAAGGCAAAAGACCTCCTTTATCTTCCATCGAACCAGGTATCCAAAAAAGTCTTCCTAGTGCCTTCTTTACAGGCTTTACACAAAGCAAATACAGAGCAGCATATGAAGCACAGCCCCCATGTGCAGCTGGCTTCCTTTAACACAATCCCTTAGCTCCCTGCCCTTGGCAATCCCTCAGCTAAATCTTCTTCTTTACACGATTTAGTCTGGTTTCCAAACAACAAGTAGCCATGGTTGCAACTCAGCTCTGCCAGTTCACTTCATCTCCCCATGCAAAATGCCTGCTGTTTTCCTACAGCATCCTGGCTAGCTGACACCTTCCCTTCAACGAATGCTATTCCAAATTTAGGAGATCCGAGGAGTTTATCTCTTGGGACCATTCTGTTCAGTTGCACAAGTTAGTGTGAGTTATTAGAAAGGCTGCTAGATTAAAATGTTCAAATAATGCTCCACAAGTCCGTATACAAGACACATCTGCACAGATGCACAAGCTTTGGGACAGTACGGCCCAAGCAACACAGTAAGGACAAGCTAAAACAACCTGAGAAGTTTACTGAAACATTCACCCAGAAAAACATTGATTTTCTCATTGTGTTATTTCATTAAAAGTATTTATAAGTCACTCATTTAAAATACACTTGTGGGTATGCATCCTGCAAACAATAATCTTTTGAAAGCTACCCCTTAAGACTGCTTCAGTTACAATACTATTTAAGGATGTTGCAAATACGTATTTCAAACAAAAACCTACTGTAAAAATCCTTTTACTAAGAAATAGAAAACATACCCTGTCTTCAGACCAACCTTTGGGATAAATACGATATTCTGACCTTTAGATTCATATCTTCAGGGGACAGCATAATCTAATACACACTGTTTATTTCTTTGTATCAAATGGCCTTATCTCACTTCAATATTTTTCTAAAATACAGCATGCAACAGTACACTAAGCAAAGGGAAGCAGAAAACAGCATCATGGCAGCACAGTAATCAACAGTGTATTAAAAGAAATAAATAGCTAAAATAGGTTATTATTTTGGAAAATTAGTGGTCTTTAAAGTCAATTCAAACAGCTTTCCTCCAAATGTTTCATTTCTTTTAATACTGTTACCGGCACTGAAATAAATGCACCAAAAGAAACTTTGCCTCAAGCCCAAGGCTCCCTCTTGAATAATTCAAAAGCAAGAAGATCACAGTGGCTTAATTAAAGGGCCGTCACTCTAGTTCTTTACTTTTCCCATGTTGCTGTTATGCCTCCATAAGGATTTAAGTAATTTTTTAGCATCTATGTCGCTTCCATTTTCTTTGGCAATGCAATCATATCATCCTTAAAACGACTCTGAACTAGCAATATTGACAACTGAAATACCTATAGTTTTTTATACAACTGCTATCAGCAAGAAAAACTTCTGAGCATCCTCAAATCTCGTCATCTGCATCATGGCAAGAACTAGAAAAGGCAGAGCTTTCCTAGAACCAGAGCTAGAAAACTAGAACTAGAAAAGGCACTTTTCCTCTTGATGCCTCTCTTGAATGGGGTGATAGATTGTGAGGGTCTCACGTCTCAGAAGTCAGAGACTACGGAATTTACAGGGGATTAGCACTTGGAGACTGCCATTGGATCTTTCATGTCAGCCTGGAAGGATAATGTGTCTTCACCCAGATAAATCAGTTGGCCTAATTAAGAAGTTCCCCCCCACCCCATAAACCCCACTTCTTCCATACCTGTAGAGCATTACAGCTTCAAGATCTATTCTGTCCATTTCAAACAAGAGCTGAGTATGCACAACTTAAAAAAGTACAGAAACAAGTTAATCTACTGTTTTGAATATGGTCTGTGAGGGCAGCTACTGCAACCCTTCAATAGATAATGCTATACGGGAGAGAAAATTGCAGAGCAATTTTGCATGTCACCATTAATTTACATGTCCACTAAAACATGTATCACACATAATGCAAATAAAACAAGCAGTACTGATAAGGTACATGGGATATTCCCTATGGGATGTTGGCATTACATGTAAATCAAAGAACACTTGTGCCTTACAGACACGGTAGAAGATGTCATGTGCATCTGTAACAAGTGGCCTGCATTTCTAAAGTAGTGAAAGGAGCCAGCAGAGCTAAAACACTAGCTGCAACACCAAGAACATGCAAGACTGTGAAGTCTGCATGGGTGGAAACCAGATTCTGACAAGGTGAACCTTTGCCAAACCCTAACATAAGACAAGCTGCTGCCCTGGCTAATTTTTCTGAGCAGATCTACTGCCTTTAGCAGGCTGACAGTGAATCTGAAAAATCCATCACTGCCTTCTCTGCACTTAATGCTTTTAACACCTGGAAAGGGGAGGTAATTGTGAGTTGAAGAGAGGGACTCCCAGCAGAGATCTTCAGCTTTGCACAGGACAGTCTGCATTGCCAGGCTGAGTGCTGGAGTTAATCCGCAGCACAGGGAAGATATGGGACACTTTTATAATGGTGGCTCTGCTCTTTTTTTACTTTGTTATGGGTCACTAAAGCATTACTGTGTTAATTGACCATTACCCTCATTTCCAGCCATTAGTTAGAATTTCAAATTAATCTGATCAAACAAAACGTACCTTGTAAAAGTAAACAACCATTGATCTACTTTAGTATCCAGAGTCTATTTTAGGCAGCACAGGCTAACACCGGTTCTTCGATATGTCAGATTAAACCTCATATTCAGATACGTTATTTCTAACAAATTACTTTGTACATTTTAGACATTTGTATTTTTAAATGGAAAACAGGAGCTCTATCATGACAAATTCTGTATTTTATGCATTACGGAACACCATTAGCAACAAAGAAACCTTTCACCTCCACTAAAACCTCAAAATTTATTTTTACCCATGTATAAATTATTTATAATAACTGCAGCATAAAACAGATGGGAAAAAAGTCCATGCCCTACTCTGCTTCTTTTTGACACATAAAGGCCACACACAGATTTCAGGTGTATTCTAGCCTCCCCATACACAAAAATAATCTGAACAACCAGTCTGTGTTTCCTGTTTTTGTTGGACAACTCCTTGGATTCCTCAGACTATTTTAGACCTTAGACAGGTTATACCAGTATAATTATGTGAATTATGGGTACTAGGGTTTTGAACTGGTGTAGATGTGTTACTGTAAGCTATAATGTGAAGGCAAAAATCACCTCAGAAAAAGTGATTTGATTTTGTCTCCAAGCCTGGAATAAAATACTCCAATCCATGTAAGCCCACACTGTTGGAAGGGATGTTCTGTATGAGAATAATTAAAGCAAGGGTGAAAAAAAAGCCCTTTCTGTTCAATGGAAAGACCAAGGTCATAAAGGACAACTTCCTTGCAAGTATATTTGATATAATGCAGTTCTGAACAAAACCTCTGAAAATAAACATGAACAGTACAAAACGACTTCCACTTCTGCTTATCTTTCACTTACAGAGCTCTCAGCTGTCATAAATCCACTTGTTCTGCAGCTGTTTATAAAGCCTTTCATATCAAACCCCTATTATTATTGTTAAATAATTTCATTTTAAAACCAACAACATGAAGATATTGCTCATATATTACAAAGACTCAAACATGCAGAGAGACACTTGTACTTTATTTTGCACAGTCTGTTCTGAGCTCAGTTCCCTGGGCCTGCAAAGTACCCAAACTTAAAACACTAACTCCTTTGATGACTCAGCCAGCAGCACAGTTTATTTTGCCAGTCCTTCAGTTGTTCCTCTACAAATGTTTGAGGGATCTTGCAGCCACTAAACAAATAAAAACCTTTGGGATCCTCTGACTAAATAAAGGTGACATGGATTCCAGCCAAGGTGACAGCACAGACAGAAGAAACACACGATGGTTTGAATGAATAACCATGATGTACAAGGCCTGCTTGGACAACAGAAAAATAGCAGGCTTACTGCATTTCTATGACAACTCCAAGTTAGCTCAAAGAATGCTGAAGAAATAAGAACATGCCTGTGGATAAGCCCTATTCCATCAAGATCTACATATTCCTTTGTTAAGCCGATCTCACCAATTGCTTTTCTGGGACCTTCACGATTTCTGCTTGTCTGTCTGAAGACACTGGCTAGTTGACATAAAAAGGTGCACCCTCACTCAGTATGCTTTGGGAGGGTAAGAGCCCAGAAAGGAGAGGTTTTAAACCTCTAAGCATGGATGAGCATTGGTCCTTTGGACTCCACTGCTGAACTCAGAGTTCCCACTTATGTCAGTGCAGCAGAGAGAGAAAGGGTGGCTGGGAGAGTGCCAACACAAGCTGTTACCTGCTCAGACCAATACCACGATAGTCCAGCTTCAAAGGCACAGACTCTCCAGAGGCATCCACCTAGGTGACCCCCCTCGTAGCAGTACGATATGGGGGGTGTGCTCACAAAATAATTTTGGGAGGTCTTCGCATTTCTTTCTAGTTTACAGTCCCCAAAGAGTTAAACTGCAAAAGAGAATAGCCAAAGGAGAGCCTGTCTCCCTCAAAACTTAAGATATACAAAAACTAGATGGTTGTACTGTCAGGGACCCAAACAGTTGGGACAGGATGTTCCCCAACATTCAGAAGGGGTCTCCGACATCAAGTCTGTGTGGACAACTGAAGAACCACAGGTAGAAGATGTTTAGGTTTTTCGAGCCAATAAATCAAGGTCAAGTACTGTGACAACAAAAGTGAAAAGAAGTAAGGATTTCCAAAGCACTGTAGTTGCAATTTTTCCCCCATCAAAATGCAGAGATATAGATGACATTTTCTAAAAGAAGATCCACCAAAATGAAGACTAGCATGTGACATTTTAGTTCACTACAAACAAGACTCAAGAGAAGAGAGATCATAGAATCATAGAATAGTCAGGGTTGGAAAGGACCTTAAGATCATCTAGTTCCCTCCTGCCATGGTCAGGGACACCTCACACTAAACCATGCCACCCAAGGCTCTGTCCAACCTGGCCTTGAACATCGCCAGGGATGGAGCATTCACAGCTTCCTTGGGCAGCCCATTCCAGTGCCTCACCACCCTCACAGTAAAGAATTTCTTCCTCATATCCAATCTAAACTTCCCCTGTTTAAGTTTGAACCCATTACCCCTTGTCCTGTCACTCATAGCATTTGAAGGGGTAGTCATCATCAGCTATTCAGCCTGCAGTTATCATTCCTCTCTCGAATTCATTTTCCAGTCATTGTTTCTCAAACAAAAATTTAACTACTAAGAATTTTAATTACTGGAAAAAGCCCTTATTTTTGTAGAATACAGACTGAACAAGATAAATAAGCGTTCATGTACCATTTGCACTCTAGTTTAGCATTTCTCAATTTTTCAGTTTTTCAGCCTATTGAAATAAACATAAGATTTGATAAGACTAAGGTAATTATTTAAATTTTCAACTACTAAAGATAGAACTTAATTCTAACTTAAGCCAAATTAAAGTAAGGCAAAGTTTATTGCACTTTAAATAAACTTTAACATTTAACATCAACATTTAGATCAAATAATTTATGGCTCAGTGTAATCCCATCATCTAAGTGTTTAGCACAGTTTTACAGCTTAATACCCAAGTCTGACACCTGTAATCCATCTGGCTTAGGTTCATCTGGGTCACAAACTTCCACCAATGGATTAAATATGAATACTATACACAGTTTGAAGCTTATTTGTCTCTTTACATATAAAAGTAAGCCGGCAATGGCATTCTTTACTCCATTTCTCTTAATGTAAAAAATGACTAAAGAATTTGGGAGCACAAATTAGTTTTCGTTTACATCACTGATAAACTGCCTGATCATTCCTGCTAACAGCAGAACAACACATACCTCTTCTGGAGCATTTTCTACCAATGCTTTTGAGTCTGTGGCAGGCTGGCTGATGACGACATTTGCAACTTTTCTTCTCTTTTCTTCTGGTTCCCCATCAGTGCTATCATTGCTAAGAAGGAACAAGTACAACTTTATGAAGAGAAAGTATGCTTATGGGGAAGTAATTACTTCTACAGCTGAAGTGCTCAAATACAATAGAGTGTGGCAAGACTACAAACCCAAGAGGCTTAACACTGAAATACATAAAGTAGATAAGTCTACATGTAAAAAAAAATTAAAATCCAATGGTGGGAGACAGCAGAATGCTGTCCAAGACTGGCAAGTATTCTCAGCCTTTTCCAAGAAAGATAGAAAGTCGTAGTAAAATAAAGCAAAGAGTTTTGTTTACTGCTTGTTATAAAGACAGTAGGTAAAACATCACTATAAACTTCAGCGAGAAACACAGCATACATCAGAATGTTGTATTTAATTTTTTAGTTATTATCTTCTTAAGTCCCTCCTTTTCATGCATTATTCTCAAGCCCTATTTCACAACAGGGACAAATCACAAACTAACAGTAGCAACCCATTATTTCAAGATCTCTCTGAAGCTAGATCCTTAACAAAGCTCTTCTGGGGAAAAAGTACAGCTTTTTATCATCAGCACAGTTAGCATGTAAAAGATTAAGATACAAAGACTGTAAGAAGTTTTTCAACAGATAAGCCTGAATTGTGATTTAACCAAAATAAAAGAAAACCAATTCGCTATTATACCTCTTCTCGTTAGCTTCCACTGCATCTCTGGATCTTTGCTTTGCAAATAGCTTAGCCATTCTTTTGGCTTTATTCTTTTGTCTACTGCTCATACCAGCTCGAAATTCTGAGTCAATTAACTCAGCAGCCTGAAGAGTCTGAAAGAAAAGTCATTGTCAACCTTCTTACAATGAAGGTCCTTAAAAATTCTCAAACCCACATTGCTTTCAACCTCCCCAAACCTCCACTTGACACTCAAGAGTAACAGTTTGACATCAAATAATACTTACACACAACCATGGGGTGTAAGAATTCAGAAAACCAAAGCATACCATACCAGATGTTGACCGTCATACTTCAAATATAAAGATTATAACTGCAGAAGCACAAATAAAGCAAACCTATTGTATTATTCCTTGCAGCCAGAGGTTTTACCTACAGGTTGTTTATTTACTAGTGAAACTGAAGAAGGAGAGTAGTCCAGATCTTCATCATTGAACAGGTCTTCAGTATTCATACCAATTGCAGCACCCATATCTAAGCCAAGTTTCTTTTGTAACAGTTTCCTCTGTCGTGCTATCCTCTCTTTAGGATCAATTTCACCTAAAAAACCCGAAACAAAAAAAAAAAGCCCCACAGTGTTATTTAAAAAGGGAAGATGAGTCATATTTCCAACCAGATGTATTACTGAAGATTTGCTCAGTGAAATAACATAAAGCCCAAGGTCACAGAATTACACTGTACTTGGCTGATACATCAGTACAGTCTCTTAAACTGAATCACACTGACTGCTAGGAAGACCTTTTCTGCTGCTATAGCTATACTAGTACTTAAACAGCGGTAATTTTTTAAAGCAACAGCTCCCCTGCAGTTCATTAAATAACACTTGTTCCACAGAAGTAAAAAACTAAAGTTTTCCCTGTATTTTTAAGAAAGTGTATTGTGAAAATAATGAACACACTAAAAACTAAGTCCAGCAACTGATTCAAGAGCTAGCACTTTTTTACTGAGCACATGTATCACTCTGCATCAGCTGATTTTGGCAGTTGGTTTTTGGGGTGGTGTTTGGTTTGAGTGGGTGGGGTTTTGTTAAGGTTTCTTTTTCTCCTGACCTTTATCTTCTGTTGGGAAACATAGACTTAAATAACAACCACCAATAAAACCCTCAAATAATATTCACAGAATCACAGAATCCCAAGGGTTGGAAGGGACCTCAAAAGATCATCTAGTCCAACCCCCCTGCAAGAGC
>JAVHNF010039531.1:0-10472 GCA_034783455.1 Micropsitta finschii
CTGGGTTGCCGGCTGGGCTTAAACCACGACAAGAACCTAAACCCAAAGTTAATCAGTACTTGAGTGAGCAAAAGTGCATACCTTTATTCCTATAGTCTTGATAACACTGACTTAAAAATCTCTCAAGAAAAATATTCTACTACTTTTAAATTCTTTAGCACTGTAACACTATTCCCCCCACCAAAAAGAAGTCTGTGCTCATTCTTCAGTAATTGACTATTAAAACAGGTACTCTAAAAATAAAAGTTCACTACGTAAGTGAATGTTTTGAATTTGAAGAATATACAATGATTAAGTCGTAACCCATCTATTAGCTTTTCTACCAAAACATAATATACCCTTTATTTCTGATAATTTTATGGTGTTATCTGGGGATCTGTGTACCAATCTGGTAGATTTTATTTCAGATGAGGAGCATGCATCTGAATCTCCTGTTCTGCTCTACTTTGTGCTTTGCTTCACATTACACTGTGGCCTTGGAACCATCAAACTGGATTTCTTTTAGATGATATACTCCTACTAGTATTGGGTACTCAGCCCTCTGGGCCACACTAGAGCTATTCAAAGTAACACCCTTCAGAACTGTATACAGCACAAACATTGCATTTTCAGCATAACTTGCTCTGCTCCACAAATCTGCTTCTTCAGGCTGTGAGATGTGCCAACACACACCCCCACCTACCCAACATTCCAAGTGTACTCTCTGCTCCCCACAGCTCTGATGCTGCCAAGGGGACTCTACCTCAACTTCAGGCATAAGCTCCAGGGCCTCTGAAGTCATTTAGTGCGAGCAACATAAGTTCTCCTTCTGAATTCATTAAGCACTGCATACATTATTCACTACTACTACACCAGTTGTGAATGCTGTTGCAATGCACAAAAGAAAATTTACAAAATTACATATTTTGTAATAATGGGATGTTAGCAAAATGCAAATTTGACGAAGACACTGCCAGCCAGATGATATTGGAGTCTTGAAATAGAACCCCGAGCACCACTGGGAATCATCAAGACAACATTTGGAAGATGCTGCAATCTACAGTGTGAGCTCTCACACTCCTTCTCTATAGGAGTGGTTTCTCAGTTTCCACTCTTCTTGCTCACTTCTACAAGGAACGACAGCTCTCCCTTGTTGCCAATTAAACATCCAAAGCTACCAGCAGTTCTGTACCTGGCTGTGTTTAATGCAGCACAAACTTTCTCTCAGGGTGTACCAGCAGGAAAGACTCACAAGAGAGGAACATGAAACACTTTCAGGAGAACTTTGCACAGCTAAATAGCAAGATAATCTGAGGTTGCTTTATCCTAGGTTGCAAAAGGAAGCTAGAGTAGTAACTGTAGAAATTTGGACTTAATGCTGCAGGTAGGGAACAAAAAAACAACCCACAAATCACAAACATTTGAGCACACCTGCAAATCCCACAAGAAAAATTTTACTTGAGTCTACTGTTACTAAAGTATAAAATTTTAAATTTATAACTAACCTGAAAGAACAACTTGGGTGTAAAAGTTTCAGGGGAGAGAAAAAAATAACCAAAAAACAAAAAAACAAGCCACAAAAAAACAACAAACCAACCAAAAAACAGCCCAGGAAGCCAGAAAAAAAGTTAAAGCTTCTCAGTTGTAGTTTGAAACAGTGGGGAAAGAAAAGAACCTGAGGTGGTTTTTTTTTATTCTCACTCAAAAATTCCACAAACTATTTATAGACATCTCTAATATACTTGGCAGCAAGCAGTGGAAATTAGAAATTTAGCAGACAGTGGCTCAGCTTCAACAAGACTCCTGATTTTAGCACATAAGAGTTCTATTCATGTCAAACCTTATACTTCTGCACAGTCAGGTATAAAGGAAGTTACTTGACTGACCCTTGCCTGCAAATTATATATATTCTTGGGTGTTACTCTAGCACAGCATCTTGGATTGGACAGGGTAGAAGAAAGAAACACAGGTTATTATCACCAATTAACCAGTTCAAAGAAGTTACTTGACTGACCCTTGCCTGCAAATTGTACGTATTCTTGAGTGATACTCTAGCATGGCATCTTGGATTGGACAGGGTAGAAAAAAAACCAGGTTATTAACACCAATTAACCAGTTCAAAGAGTGAATACAGTCTTCTAAATTACAGCTACCTCTCAAGTAACTTAAAGAAAGAAAAGAAGGTAAGAACATCAGAGTTAAAGGAAGTAAACTGGGGGAGAGAAAGGAGAATAAGAGAGATTATACCACCTACCCATAATTAAATCAACTATCTCCTTTATAAGACTCAGAAGCCTGTTCTTAACTCACTAGACCCTATCATGACTGCAAACCAAACAATTTGCCTCCTATTTCAAAAGATTCCCCTGCTGTATTACTTACGAACTTCAAGAAAAACAGTTTCTTGCTATATTAAACAACTATGTTTAAAATAATAATTTTAACAAAGGCCTGTTCAGAGCCTTTGTACATGTGCAACTGCAGCAACTACTCTTTTCTTCCAAAATTCCATTTCAGATACTAGAAGTATTTCACAATTGAGAAGTGTCAGACTAGTGGAAAATTTCAATGTGTGGGCAGATTTGATTCATACTCTTTACGTGCTTTGTACTTTTACCTACTACAGTTTCTTTAAATCGCTGTTGTAGTAAACATCCTGGTTTTGGTTTTGCTTCATGTAGGTTTAGATTGATTTCCCTTCTCAATTCCTTAAAACTACTGGAACAAACAGCAGTATGCAACAACCTACATACAGCTGTTATGTTATACTCACTCCCAAAAAAACCCAACCAACCAACCAACAACAAAAAAAATACAACACCCCAGCAAAGAAACAAAACCACCTCATCTACAGTCACCAAGATTTCATGCCTCTATTGTAAGCTAGATGGTTAAAGCAGGGCTTCAGGTCATATATGCTAGTTATGATGTTTTCTTCAAATGGCTTTATTGCATTCCACCTTGAAAAAAGTGCTAACAGAAGAAAGGAAACCATTATTCATAAACTAATAACTGCAGCCATCATTAATCTATTATAAGCTTGCAAAAATTAAAATGTTATCTGCTATTACCCCATGAATCCCTACCAGGAACCCTCAAAACATCCAAGCTTCTAGTTCCAGATGATAGCATGACTCAGGCTTACAAATGATATTTTTCCAGAAAAGACTTAAATAGTGTAGGAGTACTTGATATTGGGGTGTGGAGGAGAATCACGAGGATTTCTGAAAAGAAGGAAAACACTGCTAAACTGCTGCCTCTTTATTATGAAGCCTACACCTTATGTGATCAACAAATCAAAACAGAAGACAAAAAGAAAAAGCACTAGTCATGTTAGAAAGAAAAAACAAAAACCAAACCCACACACAAAAAAACCCACAAAAAAAAAAAAAAAAGGGAAAAAAAAAGAAAATTACCAACTAACATACATCCAGAAAATAATAGTTTCAAAAGCCAGAAAGCTTGTTGGATTCATAAAATGGTATTAAAAACTTCTCTTTAAGTCTATTCAACAGAAGGGTGAAGACGTTACAATTCAGGCACAAATCAAAGAGGAAAGTCATAATCTGACCAGAGCAAAAGCAGAGGATTGAAAAATCTGAACATCATCTCTAGATTTGCTAGATTCTTTCTGGAACATCGGCCTGAGCAAACCAGGGAATACTGGAGTCAAGAGTTCATACCTGCTGAGCTTCAACTCTGCCTTCATAAAAGTAACAATAAATTAGAATTAACTGCAAAGCATCCCAGCTGCATTCACTGTAATGACAACTGAACTGCATGCAAGCAGTTTACTAGAAGGGGTGGTGAAGCAGCAGTATATTTATATGCACATTTTGCACACATATATCAAATACAAAAATTGTAAAAGCACAGCATGTTTACTGCATCTAGGAAAAATATCCTCATTTGAAAGATACAACTGTTCTCTTTCTTTCTTGCTACTTATTACTAGAAATAAAACTGATTTTTGACAACTTTTTACACTCTTTAATGTGTTTCAGTTTCTAATAGGATTAAGAAGCGCTGCAGAGTTCCCAAGAAAGCTTGTTTGCTTTAATTTACAAAAAAAGTTCACAGAAACCACAGACCTTGCAAATACTTGTGCAGACTTGTTTATGCAAAGTCTGGCAACCACAGTTTTTAGACCCCTAGCACCTATTCAGACTGAAACTGAACTTTCACAAATGTCGTACAGTCCGCCCAGGTATCTTCCAGTAACATAGGACAGTCTCTGTCCCTTATTAATGCTTCACTGACCTAATTAAAAGCGTAGAAGTAACTCAGCACACCACCATTCATATGGACTGCAACAACACAGTAACAGGCCCAGCCAAAGGAGAGGAGAGCTCCTAAGGCAATGCACTCCTTGCCTGTGCCCTCAACATCTGTAAAACAAAACTCTTTGTTAATCTCATGCAAACACCTATGTGCAAAATTAATTTCATTATTTATTATGAATAATTTGATCTGCTCTAGTAACAGCAGACAGAAGTGTAGATGTCACTGAGTGAACCACAACATGTAGACACTTTAACTCTCACTATTAAAAAGGTGTTCAACCCATAGAGCTCTTTCCACTGTTATTTAACAGCTTCACAATTTCAATCACTATGATAGCAAAGGCTATCAATTAGCTACACTAATTTTCTAGACTTGCGTAAACTATGCTGTTTGTTAAATATCCTCAGGACTTCGGAAGAGTAAGAGATGAACTTGCTTTAACTTGCCAGTTGTAATATAGCCGCATTCCTAAAAATGCACTGTGCATTGCTTCTATTCAAAAAAGAAAGACATTAATAGAACACAGACTGCCTGCAAGAAGTGGATTTTACTGAGATTGGTAAATTCTTTAATTAAGAATCAGATCTTAAAATACCCAAAGCATACTCCTAGTACAAACATGTGCACACATACTTGCATGGGTACACTCAGCAACCATGTAAATTCTGTGTGTGGCAGCCTTCCTACTTTTACATTCTTTTCTTCAAACAAATTAGCTTTATCAAAGCAAGCAAATGATAACGGAAATACCCAGTAAAATTTATAACCTACTGAAACTTTTCTCTCTAGTGTTTTATGCAAGACCTGTGTGCACTTCACAAGCTACAGCTACTGCATTGATTCAAGATGCTGATTTTAAAATAGGAAACTTCAGGAAGCCCTATGGATATTTTAAAAAGCCTAAAAGTACTCTGTATATATCTATAGAATTAAAATGCAATAGACAGACAGTTGTAAATCTCTAAGACCCAAACTGGTACTTCTTTCCCTCTCTTTGGAAAGCATATATTTTCTTTTTTTATGTCTCTCTCTGTTCCACATTATCTGCTATTAATCCTTTGATTCTTGTCCTGCAAGAATGCTACTGGTGCTGTGCCTCACACATTAGCATGAGTACACCTGGAAAAGTTTAACAGCTTTTATTTCAAACTCTACACAGTGTCTGAAAAGTAGACTGGAAATTTTTAGTCTTCTTTATTTGGCTTATGCTATCCGTAGAACACAGTAACATACTGCTGTATTTTCTTGTAACACCAAAAATAAGCTTTTATCATGATTACAGCTTTATTATGTCAGGAACTGTACAAACAAGAAAAACAGCTCTTGCTCCACAGACCTCACTGCTTTGTGAAAACTGTATATATTACATTTTTATCAGGTAAAGGGAAGGACAGTATATAAAACAACTGGAAATCCCAGCCCACCAGGTGCCAAAACATAATCAACTGGCAATGCTTTACAGGAACCACAGCAGAATCAAGAGGGTTTGAAGAAAGCAAACATTATGGCTTTGGGTTTCCCATGAACAGATCTACCAAGGTGGTAAGAAGAACAAAGGGAAGAATGGCTAAACTTGACTTATGTTAGTAAGTGATGAAACTATCAGAACTTAAGAACCACTGAAGATTAACAGGATAGTAAACTCAAGTGAAACAGAACTTTGACTTGCAGCTACCCTGTGCTAACAATTCGTCACTGTGCCTCACCTTCCCTCCCTCCCCCAATCAGTCAGAGCAAAGTTCAAAAGTCTGAACACTAAAAATGAAGGCTCGTCCCTTTCCAAATGTGGAAACTTTGGGAAGCATTTGGGAAAGTCTGAATTACATTAATTGTGCAAGAAATAGCTATAGAGGCAGAAGAGCTTATGAGAAAACAGCTGTAAAACAGTATGTGCTATATAAAGGCAGTTAACATTGCCATCTTTATATGCAATGAAAAGTAGCGCACATCTGACAGCCACAATACTTCTTTTCATATTGCACTGTACTGCAGGGTACTGCAGCCTCTTGCCATGAGGGTTCCCAGTGGTTAGAAAAGATAAACACAATCTTCTACTATCAGGAACTAGAAACATTAGTGTTGGATAGTACTATGATCTACAATTGCAAAATGGAGCGAAGAAATCCTTTCTGTAGAGTTGAATAAGCATTTGACTTGACTGCCAGTTTAGGCAGTTTAGCAGAGTACAGCATGCTTTCAAGACAGCCATAGTGTATGTAACATGAGTCAAAGAGAGCAGACAAAGTTTGTTTCAAAACACTTCAGCGTATCATTTCCGTGCTGTCAGACTACATCACCGACACACAAATTACCACTGAAAAACTTTAAATGTATTAAAGTAGACATACAGCTAATTTACTATATGGATTCTTATTTTGGCTTTTTGCAAGGGAAGTTATTTGTTACAGAAATTAGAAGATGACAATGACTGGTAGATGCCATAGTATAACAATAAAAGCTGCCTGTATGACCCTGAATACACTTTCTGTGCCTACTCTCAATAAAGTCAGTAAGAAAAAGTCTCACACTGTATGGGTCAAAGTCAAAGGTTTTATTACATTACAGTAGCTCTATGCATGCCACAAAAGTCCTGCATCCCTCAGTTTTATATCACTCTTTTTGTAATATGGAATTTTAACTATATCCTGCTTTCCTTCTCAGACAGGCACAGATCATAGAATACCAGGTTGGAAGGGACCTCAAGGATCATCTGCTCCAGCCTTTCTAGGCAAAGCATGACCTAGAGTAGATGTCCCAATACCCTGTCCAGCCGCATCTTAAAAGTATCCAGTGTTGGAGAATCCACCGCTTCCCTGAGGAGATTATTCCAATGGTCGACTGCTCTGAGAAAAATTTTCTTCTTGTGTAGTCAGAATTTCACCAAGAGGAACTTGTGCCCACTACTCCTTATCTTTTCCATGTGACTCCTCATAAAAAAGGAGTCTGTCTTCTTTGTAGCCACCTTTGAAATACTGGAACACTGTGATAAGGTCTTCCCTGAGCCTTCTTTTCTCTAGGCTGAACAAACTCAGCTCTCCCAACCTTTCCTCATATAGCAGGGTTCCCAGTCCTCTGATCATCTCTATGGCCCTTCTCTAGATCCTCTCCAGGCTGTCCACATCTTTTTTGTAGACTGGAGACTAAAACTGAGCACAGTACTCCAGGTGTGGCCTGAAAAGTGTTGAGTGGGAAACATCCCTGTCCAGACAAATGTCAACCACATGCATGTACCCCAGTACAGCAGAATCATCATGTTTTACATTGCAAGAAATTGGTAATGTCTATAAAAATTCATAATACATGCTTTATTTGTTTATATCAGGGTCAAATAACCCCAAATTTGATGTTTCATTGTGTTATGAATTTAAAGCTAAAACATGATGGTTCAGAGTAATTCAAAAGAGCAAACAAATTTCAATAAGTTAGATAGTTGAAATTTAGAGGTGTGAATTGGCCCATTCGCTTTCACCTAGTATTACCATCTTAATAAAAAAGCCCTATGGAGGTGACTGACAAAGAAATAAGCTGCCTCCTTTCACCAAAACATGGTCACACCTGGTACTGTATCACTGCTCTCGGCTTCAACACAATTGTCGCAAGGCTGCTGATTTGCAATACCCCTGTTCTAAGGCTTACCCACATACCAATCCCACCAGCAGAACTAGGCAGGGGGATTCACATGTGCACATGCTCCCAGCCCCTCCAGTCTTAGTATGTTCACCAAGAAAACACAGAGAGCTTCACACTGAAGTATGCTGGAAAACCTTACCAAACCACCAGCTCCCTCAAAGAGGGAAAAGTAGGTAGCCACAAGTGAATACGTACAAACACATGCATGCTCTCTCTATGACAGAGTTCCTATGACGAAAGCACAAATAGGAAGAAAGGCTTAAACATAATAAGAGGAATGAACATGTCAGAGAAGAGAATGTGATCTAACAGGTATTTCCAAAATCTTATCACCATTTAGCCCGGCATTCATAATTACCTTCCAGTATCCTATCCCTACACCTAGTACACATTATCTCCATTTCTGCCTTGATACAAGCTCTTACAGCTCTTCATCTCACATATTCCTTGACCAAAAAACATTCTCACTACACATTTACACGAGTCATTAACTTCTTCTTGAGAACAGTGCCAACAACTTACTTCTTTCTGCACTCCAGCTTCCTGGAAAAATCTTATTAAATATAAGGGACACCACACCAAAACACGTTTCAACTCTTCCTCTGAGAGAAACCCCTGCCAAGAATCGTTCAAGTAAACACCAGATGATTGAAGGTCACGTTACATCATTATTGCTCACTCCTTTGTCCATCCAGTTCACAATCCAACACTCCAAAAGATGCTTCGTTGTTTAGTTTGCACATATTCACTGCTATCTGGCAATCTGAATATTAACTTGAGCCTAGTTTCCCGTGGATCACACAACATAACAGCAGTTGTACACATCTGTACATTCCCTACAACTTCCAAATACTTTTGTACTGTTTCTCCACAATTTGGCAGATGAGTAACAGTCCCAAAAATCCAGTTAATAAGAAATGTAGAAATAAAAATGCATTTCTACTTGTGTTGCAACATAAAGGTTTCACTGCAAAATTTCTTGTTCCTAAATGTAAGAGCTTCCGCACAGAATACCATAATCCATGATGAAAAAATATTTTACCTGTCTGCTTCAAATACAAGACAGCTTTAAGGAGCTCTCTAAGTGTCAGATGACTATCACTAAACCTTTTAAATCATTACCACCCATTCACTTAAGAAACAATAGCTGAAATATACAATGGACTGTGTTTTTTATGAGCATAAGAGGACTGGCGTTTGGGGATGAGAGAAACTAGTTGGCAGTCATATTTGTACAAACAGACAAGGGTAGGAGTTGGAGTTTTAAATGAAGTAGAACAGACACAATCCTCTCAAAGTAGCATATTTCCAGTTCCACAATGAAAACTCAGCAACTGTGCCATTCCCAAAAGGGTTTGCATTTAAATACTCTAGGACCACTCTTCATCTTTTTCTTTCCTCTGAGGGACAGACTAGCCTGCCTACACCGAGAACCGAGGCTTCTCTGAAAAGCAGTTCAGATCACTAAATCACATTCTTGTTGCCTCATCCCTTTAATAAACCCACCTTTTCCCACATTGACTCTGCCTTAAGACAAACAAATATTCACCACTTCACACTCTCACACAAAACCAACGTAGGACCACAAATGTGAAGTAACAAACTATTCATGCACAACCACAGGGCAGCTATTTATTTTCCATGCTTCAGTTTCTCCCTGCAAACAACAATACTTGACAGGAACACTGTCAGTGTGATAGGTTATTAGTCTATTTTAATACTTCAACTTCAGATGATAAACAGCTTTCTTTAGGCAACTACACAATAACTATTTAGAAAGACAAAAATTAGTTGAAGATTTTTTCCAAATATGCCACAGCAGTAAAGTGCACTAAGCTTAGGTGTGAGTTAGGTTTATAGCATTCTTTTGATATAAGCCTATTTTTAAGAAGAAAGTTCAGGACCAGCAAAGTCACTGCTTGATGTGTAAGAATTCTTTTACAGAGATGCCATACACAAAGTAATAGCTAACTGGGGAACAAAACTCAAACAGCAGCTATTTGTTTGGACATTTAGATTCAATCTGTGTATGAAATGAAACAAAATGACTTTTTGAAAAAAGGGATGAAGAATGTTTTGAAAAATAGCTATGTGAAAAAGATACTAGTTTTTATGTTAATACCATTTACCAAACTTGACAGGCAGTTGTATTCTTTTGGATGCAGCTTCTTTTCAATTTGCACAAAAAGTATTAGTACACTTGTGCATTGATAAAAGCAGATTACATCCCTTACAATTCCTTACTGGCAACTCTGCCTAATGAATAATAATAATAAGCCACATCTTAAGGACATTGGTTTCGCTGTGTCTTGGCTATTCAAAAAAGGAAGAGGGTATCATTACAAGAGACACAGTTCTGAGAAAGAAGTATAAAACAAATCTGGAATAATTCATAGTATCAGAGTTTTCCATTCCTCATCTTTTATTGATAGTATATTGTCCTGGGTTTAGCAGTAGCAGTCATTTTTTTTCTTCTTAGTAGCTGGTGCAGCACTATGTTTTGACTTTCGGCCTGGGAATGGAGCTCATAGGCACCGATGTTTATAGTTACTGGTCAGGGTGTTTGGGTTAATCAAGGA